>JANIEX010000872.1:0-18012 GCA_027627405.1 Leucocoprinus birnbaumii
CGAGCACAAGGCACTGCCTACTGCCACGAAATGTACTACATTTTACCTTACCGAACACGTCGCACATTCTATTACTGATGGAGGATCACTACGTTTTCTGGTATTCATCGCCGAGAGCCTCTTTAGCGTTTCAGCTCATCAGAGACGGGACTCGGATCAATTTTCAGTATGGTTACAAAGAACCACTGAATGCCAACCGATGCTCGGGGTTAGGTGATATAGACACAACTGATGGAATTGTGTTATTTTTAGCTCTTTGCCCTATCCGCCACGAACAAGGATATTGAAGTTATTTGGTGTCATCGAGCGGTCACTGCCATAGCATCCCATTACTCTCGGCTTTGCCACTACACTATGAGTTTGTAACGTGAAGGAAAGGTCGCTTCAGCCTTCAAGGTCTCCTCGATACCTTCATGCAACCGCTATAGGCTATCAGTCTTAGGTGTCATTGTGTCATTGTATTAAAAGGACCTGGAGGCCTTTAATTATGATCCTAGCTTTTTTTATTATTCCAGCGACAAAGAGGTAATGTCTAGCCACGGGCTTAGTCTCGCCGCGTACATTGTAAACGTCAGGACGACATACGTTACGAGATACATTGAAAGTGAGTCGACATTGATTGCAAAAGACATTTGGTTTGACGGTTGAGGGGTTCGTTTATTTCTCAGCCGTTGCATTAACCACTCTCGCATATGACACTCTATACCTCATTCCAGACGAGGTGGGTCCTTTCATGCTTTTTCGAAATGGATTTTTCTCAACTTTGTTTATTAAGGTTAAGTTCATCTATCGGTAGGCACTGATTCTTCCGAGCATTTCCGGTTTTGCTAACCCGAAACTTGATAGGAGTGCCAGCTGGCGTATGCGACTGAGCTATTTTATCACTCGGCTTGTAGTGATGTTCTATGTAATGTGAGTTAACAGTTCAGCGAGGTTACATAGAGAGCTGAGGGTTCGATATAGTATTCAGTGCTAGAGTACGCCTATTCACCCCTTTTATTCAAGAATGAATATCAAAAAATGTCCTTGACAGCTTTCACAAATAATTTCTTGAGTTTGACCGTAAGTTGCATCACATGTTCATGATCCTCATGATTTAGCTGATTCGAAATAGTGGTATGTCCGCGTGCTCAAGTCACCGTACCTTTATGTTCTGAAAATCATCTGCTCAAGGTGCAAGGTTACATTCTATGGTATGAACTTGATGTGCGTATACATTTGGCATCTTCTCGCGTTGGAGATCTTTGTAACAGGATCGTGTGGCTTTAATGCAGCCTTGGAGAAGTCCTTATACCAGTTACTCTCAAAATATTACTCATCCTACGCCTTCGGGCCGCTTGGGATAGAAATCGCACAAGTAAGTCGGAGTTAAATCCCAACCCATTACTCAACTCAAACCTGGTTTCAATCAATACAACCAGTTTCAATAATCCTATACATTCTGACTGCATGTATGTGGCTTTCATGAGCATTCGAATGCTAACCTAATCTTATTCCCACTAGTTGAAGCTCTGGTAATTCAGCTCTCTTCTTGCTAACGTTCGCTCAAAGCTAAGCAAGCTTACAGGCTGGGTTGGCCTCGGCACTGTTCGAAATATATATCTATCAACCGTGGATGAGGGGAGATTCTCCTTACGTCGGTTGTGTATTGGTTCTACCCCTGGACCCAAAGCACCAATCACATACACCGCAAACACAAATATGGTAGTCATCTTCATGTACGTTCACAAGTCGCATGCTTGTCCATGATATCTGATCAGCCTTCGTCTGCTTCTAGAGGAGTCAGAGGAGCCTGTTCATTGATTGAGAGCATTCTGACTTTGGTTCGATTCATGAAGACATATAGAGACATAAAAGCCCCCGGGATGACCACACAGGAGCGTCTTACCCATATGCAAGTTTTCAACCCTCTCCTTTATGTCTTTTATCGAGATGGTACATTATTTTTCATTCCGTGAGTGGTTTTGATGCTTTGATTCACATTATGGTGCTAATTTTAGTCTCAGTATTTTTGGTGCGCAGTGATCTCCTCTGTGCAATATTCGATAGCCTTATTTTATTATAGCGCTTTCTGTGGTGCAAATATTGGCGAGCTTCGACTTGTTGACACCAATCAGAGCAAATCTCAGCTTCACTCAGTCCTTYTGGAGTCTGTACGTCGCTCAATGCTCTGATATCCTATTTCTGAGAAGCTAACACTCCGGCTCTAGGTGGGTCTACGTAGTTTATAGTATGACTGTAAGTTACTCGTCCGATTTCAACACTGTCTACGTAATTAATCTCCGAGTTAGCCGGCCCGACTAGTTATCAATGTCCGAAAAGCTGGAGGCAGGTTGAATGAGAGTTTACTTTCAAGACCTATGCAATCTTTGCACTTCGCCCATCACGTCAACACGGAAGAGGAGTCAATGAACTCGGAAGAAACGGAGGGGATACAAGAAGAGTATCAATATCGAGGGAGCCGAGCAATCTAAATGATCATTAGAACCGTAGAGTGAAGTAGTATCCTATGCCTGTACCTTACCCCGGAGGATTATGATTCTCATCGTACTATTGTTAATCTCGAGACTCCCTCGGTTTACATATGCCATTGGCAATCTACAACATTCTCAAGCAGTTTACACTACGAAACTCGGATATACGTTCAGAATGGACTTGCAGAATATTTTTGAACGTAGGACAAGCTCAAGCCGTGCTCGGGACTCATAGGAACTTAGATATTTATGTCATAAAAACTCAAGCATTGCTCAACAAATATTGATTTGGACAAGATAGACGGGCGTTTAGGGGGACTACTGCAACATTCCGCGTAGTTGTCCTCCGTGTGGATCAACTCCGAGTCTAAATCTACCCCTCTCATGTTGTCCAAGCTACCGTCTGGATTCCTGCTTCCGTAAACGTTATGCTTTCCCAGGAAGTCGTCTGCGCACAAGGTGTGAATACTGGTGTTGCGGTTTGTACGACTGTTGATCCCTCCGTCCTCTTGAAGCTATACTCAACTTCGGATCGGAAAGCCCCGCGCGTGTGAAGGTCTTTCGGCGATCCGGGAATGGGAATGATCGGCCGATTTACATTTGAGCCAACATGCCATCAAACTGGCTGCCCGACATGCACCCCTCTTCCGGATTCCGTGTCCCACGAGAGCTGATCGAAGCAATCATTTTGAACCTTGAAGGCGATCGGCGAGCGCTAGCCCGCTGTGCCAGAGTCTCTTCCCTCTTTCTTCCGCTCTCCCAAAAGCTCCTTTATCAAAAAATTGTTCTGGAACCTCCGAAATACTGTGGCAGGTCCAACCCTCGGTCTACCACCCACTTGCAAAACGTCCTCTCGAAATATCCTCCTCTTGCAGATGGTATCCACGATGTCACCATTTCTCATAAAGGGCCACTCTTCAGCTGGCTCGACCAGAAAGTTATTAACTGGCTTTCAGATCCTGAGGATACTTCCTTGCTGGATCTTATGCAGCGACTAAAGTTTGTTCGCCGGCTGACAATCGCCGGTACGCGGTCGAAAGGCGGTGCGCATGACAGTCCAATCATTTGGAATCGTATATCGGTTCATGTAGACAATGCGCTTTACCACGTGTGTGATGAATCCCAGCACCTCACCATCCTCCACCTTCATTGCATCTCGGGTCTTGACATTTCATTATTCGATCTCTCTACAAATCTAGAAGAACTGGTTCTGGATGCCGTTAGCTTTGTGCCTTGGCAGGCAGATGGAGACGAGTCCGATTTCAGGGATCGGGAGCCGCTTCCCAATCGGAGCAAGCTGAAGAAGCTCTGTGTCCACACTTACGGGGAATCCTCCTTGCATTTTGCGCGATATCTCACCTCGTATCGAACCGGATTCAATCTATCTTTTCTCAAGACCCTCCATTACACAGATGATTGTCTTCAGAGTCATCGGAGGGTTTGTAAGATTCTGAAAGAATGCTCATCCTCCTTGGTTGAATTGCTATTTTCGCCATCATTGGACAGTAAGTTCATGTTCTTCAGCTTTCCACCAACATCCAGAATCGGCTTATTATTCCAGCTTCTCTCTTCAATGATCCAGATCCACTATCTTCATCCGATCTTTCAAAAATCCGAACGTTGTCGCTCTCACTTTGTTGGGAGATCACGAGTGATGGTAGCCATGGAGCCTTCAGCTGGCTACAAACCCGCCTCTCGCAGCTCGCGTATTGCAATTCTCTTGAAGTTCTCGGCATTCGGTGTCGCTTTCAGTGGATAGACAACGATGGTGCAGAGATCGATCACGCAGAAGCTTTAGAATGGAAGCTCGACATGGATTGTCGCGAATTGCGGGATCTGGATGGCCTGCTGTGTAATGCCACTGCTTTCCCTGATCTCACGCGATTTGAGATCATATTTGTACCTCAAGAGGGAGATATGCATTTACCGATAGAGGATCTTGGCAATGGAATCTGCAAAAGGTTGCCCAACCTCTTGGCCCGCGGAATGCTTCATCTTTCTCGAGACTGTAAGTAATTCGACATACTTCCTTGCAGGGCACTTCATGATTTGTTCTTTTCAGCATCACGGTTCGTGGAATGTCTTTACTAAGTCCCAGTATATGAGTATAACCTTTGAATGAACGCGCGTGTGTATATGCTGCAAGCCATTGGTCGTTTTGAGTTATCAATTTGAATACCCTAGTTTGCAAGCTCACATGGATCGGTGCCATGTTTGGTTGAATCAGGATCGCAAAAGGCATGTGGAAATCGCCTTAGCCAGCCATCACGATTCTGGTGACAAGCCTACCACGTAGCGATTTGAAGCTTCCCATAGCGACCCTCCGTGTTCAGCGGATCAGATTATGATATGATATCTTCTCGTGATGTGACGGGTCGTACAGAATACAGCATTGATAAAACTTCTACGAGACCTAGCAGGACTATCAAGTTCGATTCTCTTTAGCATTGTAAGATCACTTATTACCTCTCCTGTTTCCATTGGCAGCTCATGCGCTCGGTAATCGTAGACATTTTTGCAGGTCATGGAAGCTAGATCCGCCGGACTGCTTTCTGGGACGCCCATCGATATCCTACCAGACGAAGTGCTTTCGCGAATTTTTCGCCTCGTCGTGAGGCCTCATGACGAGGATAATCTACCTCTCGTACCTCTACAACTGATCCTCGGGGAAGTTTCCGCTCAATGGAGGAGAATTGTGTGGCATACACCAGATGTGTGGGAGACATCCGCAATGAAAATAACCAGCACAAATTTGAACAATGTGGTGGATATGCTCAAATCTTGTTTCGTAAATTGCGGCGCACTAAGCTGCTCAGTGATATTGGACATGGAAGAACTTGACCGCCTTCCCTGGAGTACGTCCCGTGAATGCCTTATTGGGCTCGGGAATACCATATCTCAATACGCATCTAAACTCCATTCCATTCGACTCCATTGCCCACCGCCTTATTGGCTACGACCTCTGGGGAACCACTGCTCTTCACTCCGTCAACTTCAGCTTTCTTGGACCCCCCCACCCCCAGGAGCTCATGTGAATCTTAGCACCTACGGCACGCACGAGTGGAGAAAAAAGTTCAAGATAGTTCAGCTTCCCTGGTATAACCTAACCCATCTCTCCCTCTATTCTGCCCCCGTAAATGTCGTCATCGAGCTTTTGAGGGGGTGTCCGGATTTGACTGAAGTTGTGTCGATGAAAGCTCTGGGCTCATCAGAAGGTGCAGGGAACCCTAGCAAATTCGATCTTGAGCCTTATCCACCACCACTCGCTCTTCCAAAGCTTCGATATCTTAAATGGGACTCACAGCTACTGGCTGGAGACAGATGCGGGCCCAGGCATGGCTGGGATGATTATCTACTGCATTCCACTCGGCTTCCAGCTCTTCGACATATTGGTTGGGCCTTTCCGCTTGCCAGATCATCACGAGATGCATTCTCTAAGTTCATTGCGGAAGCTAAGCACGAGATCAATACTTTCGAGTTTATAGGCAGTCAGTTGGTCAGCTCATGGCTCAAGTCAACCCTCATAGTTCTTGGACCAAAGCTGACCCAGGTCATCTGCAACGGACCTCCTTCCTCCGCACTCCAGCCACTTCTGAATACAGCCCGGGAGAGCATTTCTCAGTTTCCACACCTTCAATCTCTGAAGTTCGTCTGTGGTCAACGTGAGTGCATCGAGAGTAGCATATTGTTGGATCCCTTGCGCGACTTCATCCAAGTACTAAAGCAGATGGTGGAAGCGGGAAAGTTCGTTTTCGAATTGGAGAATGTCGAGGTAAGCTGGAGTAACGAGGATAGAGTGTCGCTGTCTCGGCTTAGCGAAGGGAAATTCAGCTTAGAGGTCGTTCAGAACGGGAGTCGAATGCATCTTTAGGGCACCGAGGACCTACCCGATCGATGATCTAGCTTTGCGACTTCATAGTATAGTATTACCAGTGAAGCGCCATTTACCCTGTATCAACTCGAGCATAGTCATCTAGGTTGCGCATAGTCATGTTAATTTGTCAATGAAATATCACTTGTCTAGACAATCCTGGCACGATTAGCATGTCAATCACTCTTAGTCTCATGCACACGTTTAAGCTGGTTATTGCTCCTATTCAACTTCCAATAGTATGCCGGTATTAGGGACATGCAGAATGGGACATCCCCCACCTCGCTACCACAGGTGACTCGGCTTTTCACCAGATGGTTACAAGGTAGCTAAGTCCAGCCATCAACTCGGTAAAGTTTGACAGCCGCCGATACTCCTACCTCCAAGTTCCAGCTGAAGGATTTCACATGGCAATAGCCATCACGAGTTTGGCGACAAGCCTATGTAGTATTAGCCATTCGAAATTTCTCATGGCGAGCTTCCGTACTTAGCGGATCAGATATTTCTGACACCATGACATGATAGTCTTCTCATGAATTCCCAAAGAGTGTAACTCGGACACGATACAGCCTTGATACGACACCTACAAGACCTAAGCAGGACCATCAAGTTCAATTTCTCTTTAGCAGTGTAAGATTGCGTATTCCCCCTTTTGATTCCACTGGCAGCTCACGCGCTCGTAGCCATTGTTGTCACATCATGGAAGCTAGCTCCACCGAACTGCTTTCTGCGACGCCCATCGATATCCTGCCAGACGATGTGCTTTCGCGAATTTTTCGCCTCGTCGCTATTCCTCATGACCAGGATAGTCTACCTCCAACACCCCTACAGCTGACTCTCGGTGCTGTTTCGGCTCAGTGGAGGAGAATTGCGTGGCATACACCAGTTCTGTGGGAAACGTTCGCCATGAAAATCACCAGCTCGAATATGAAGGTCGTTGATATGCTCAAATCGTGTTTCATAAATTGCGGCTCACTAAGCTGCTCAGTGATATTGGATATGGAAGAAATCGATCGCCTCCCCCGAACTAGGTCCCCGTGGATGCCTCGAGGAACTCGGGAATACCATATCTCAGAATTCATCCAAACTCCATTCCATTCGACTCCACTGCCCACCGACCTACTGGCTACGACATTTAGGGAACCAGTGTCTTTCACTTCGTCAACTTCAGCTTTCTTGGATCCCCCCATCTTCAAAAGCCCCATGTGAATCTTTTCACCTATGGCACGCGCGAATGGCGAAATAAGTTCAAGATTGTTCGGCTTCCCTGGCATAACCTGACCCACCTCTCCCTCTATTCTGCCCCCGTAAATGTCGTCATCGAGCTTTTGAGGGGGTGTCCGGATTTAACTGAGGTCGTGTCTGTGAAAACTCTGAACTCTTCAGAAGATGCTGGGAACCCTAGCAGATTCGATCTTGAACCTTACCCACCGCCAGTCGCTCTTTCGATGCTTCAGTGTCTTAAATGGGACTCACAGCTACTGGCTCAAGACATATGCCGGCCCAGGCATGGCTGGGATGACTATCTCCTGCGTTCCACTCGGCTTCCAGCACTTCGACATATTGGCTGGGCCTTTCCGCTCGACAGATCATCACGAGATGCATTCTCTAGGTTCATTGCGGAAACTGAGCATGATATCTCTACATTTGAATTAATAGGTAGTCAATTGGTCAGCTCATGGCTCAAGTCAGTCCTCGTAGTCCTTGGACCAAAGTTGACCAAGGTCATCTGCAACGGACCTCCTTCCTCCGCACTGTGTCCGCTTCTTGATATGCTCTGGGGGAGCATTTCTCAGCTTCCATGCCTTCAATTTCTGAAGTTCGTCTGTGGTCAGCGCGAGTGCATTGAGAGCGCCGCATTGCTCGATCCGCTGCGCGACTTCATCCGATCAAAACAGGCGATGGGAGCGGGAAGGTTTGTTTTTGAGCTGGAGAATGTCGAGTTAAGCTGGAGTAATGAGGATAGAGTGTCATTGTCTCGGCTCAACGAAGGGAAATTCAATCTAGAGGTCGTTCAGAACGGGAGTCGGATGAACCTTTAGGAATACCAAGGACTCCACATCCATTGGATTGATGACCCAGCTTTGCGACCCCACAGTGTTACCATTGAAGTGCCTCTTAACTTGTATCAAACAATTCTTTCACCCAGGTGGTGCATAGTAATATCAATGTATTAACGGTGCTAACTTGTTAAATCGGGATGATTGGACTCCTCGGGGGTATCTTCGCGCGGTCGTCGTCGTGTCGATCGTTCTTCGCCTCGTGTGACACAGTTCAGCTCGTTATTGCTCACAGCCAACCTTCCTCCAGGCCGGTGTCCAGGACACACAGAATGGGACACCGCAGACCCATCACCACCGCAGATTGCTCTACTCTTCACCAGACTGATTATACGGTAGCCATATTAACTCAATGGGCCACCCATCAGCCGCCGGTACTCCTACTTCCAGGCGAAATCATATCATACATCTTCCACTCGTGATAACCTCTGACGATGACTGGGGCATTAGCTATAGCTCCAATGTCGATAAATCCCTCCATACATCCCAAAGCAATTGACGCTTGCCGCCGTCTCTTTCCATTGGCGGAGCATTATATGAAAACACCTTTACTCTGGCAACGGCTTTTCATGAAGGTCACGACTTCGGAGTGACCCAGTCTGCTCCCCATAATCCGCATGCTCTCCGCAGCCAGCGGGTCTGCTCAATGTTCGGTCGAGCTATTCCTGAGGCCTGAGCAAGGTGGACCTCCCCTCCCCTCAGTTGCATCCAATTGCCCTCGAGCTGTTCTATAGAGGAGCAACTCACATCATCTCATTTCGCGTTTATCTTCTTCCAAGTTCCTGGATACACTTCATCCGCATGCGTTGCGCATCTCTTCGGCGCAGTTTTATGACCCTTCAATCGTATGGCAGAAAGGATTAAGTGGCGAGCTTCCATGGCAGGGTCTCATGCACCTTGAGCTCTCCCTGGTGCCACTCGACGTCTGTACCCTGTTGCTCAAAGAATGTCCGGATCCCACCCACCTCACGGCATCACACACGCTTCCTTCTCTTAACCTTTATCCTCCTCCCCGTCATGGCATAATTGTACTCCCCAAGTTAAAATCCTTCAGATGGGACAGATGGCCGACTGTCTCTGATTCTTCCAGTTTCCATCCCTTCAGCACATTTCGTGGTCTCGGCATCGGGACGTAGATTCCTGGAATAACTCGATTCACTTTCTTGCTAAGACCCCACACTGCAAGCTCTCGAGATAGGTCATGACCCCAGCGGTGTTGTCAAGTTGACGATTTCGACACTCGCAGAACTCTTTACTTCCACCTCCAAACTACGTCAGGTCATTTACGGATGGGATAGCCTCTCAGATCATCAAGACTTAGTTACCATATTCCAGGCGCAGGATGTGGAATCCCACGGATTCATGGTCTGCAATCAATAGTTTGATATACGTATGCAAATCGGACCGCAGGCTCAATCTTGGATCAATTCCAGATTTCTATAATGGATTCTATCGTATGTTGTGCGGGAGAATTGATAGGGGAATTGGCAGTTTCGTGTTTGAGATAGTGAATATCGTAGTGGAGTGGACGATGGGAGAGAGAATACGTCTCGCGTGTTTGAAGAAGGCAGGATTCATCTTGGGGATGGTATAGGACGGAAGAAGGATTGAGTTAAATATGTGAAATATATCAACCTCCTGTATATTTATGTATTTCAAATCCATTCTGTCTTCACTAGCCATGTTCGTGGCTGAGGCAGGAGGCGCGTCGCACAGTGAATTGTTATCGGTGATGTCGGAGAGTCCGACTGATGCGGACTTGATGGCATCAGCGCATCGGAGTTTCAATTCGGACTATGCACACCAGTCCACACCTTGCCCTGCTTACTGATATTTATTGTTAAGCTCTCGTCTGCTCTCTTCATGGCTCCTACGCGCACCGTACGCATTGGACTTCTAATATGTGGCACTCTCACTGGACCTGTTGCTGCCGCTCACGGAGATTACTATGATGTCTACAACGAATACTGGAGAAAGATCACGCCAGAGGACTGCCCTGCAACCGTCCTAGTCGACAGCTATCATACAAGAAGCATGGAGTTCCCGAAGGAGGAGCAACTTGATGACTATGACCTTTTCATGATTACTGGATCTGGTGAGCACAGTCATTCCACTATCAGCGGAATTGGATGGAACTCATTCCTGCGATGTATATCTTGTTACCAGCTAATTCAGCTTATGACGACACTGTACCATGGATCCCAGTGCTCATTTCTTTTCTTGATGGGCTCATCAAGAATCATCCAAAAGTTCGTATATGTGGTCAGTTTCCTCACGCATCTCGTATTCTCTACCCGAGTCTAAAGTATCTTTTCGAAGGCATTTGTTTTGGTCACCAGATCCTGGGCCGCGTCCTCGGCGGGGAATGTGTACACAGCGGGAAGTGGGAGATCGGTCCGACGTCGGTGGAACTCACTGACTTGGGAAGGTCTATATTTGGGACCGAACGATTGGTGAGTCTGCACATAATCTCCATCGAGACTGTTGTTTAATCCCAGTAATGCAGTGTTTGCAACAAATGCATCGTGACCTGGTTCCAATGGAGTCGCTATCACGACAATTTGCTTCCGGTGAACTCGAACTCCTTGGATCCACTGGTCATACAGAGAACCAAGGATTCGTCAAGTTCTATCCTCCATCGTCCGGCAGTGATGTAGTCAAGGCTCATCAGAATATTCATATCATCACCGTGCAGGGGCATCCGGAATTTTACGAATCTCTAATCACGGGAATTGTTCGACAGAGAGCCGAGCTTATGGGTCCACCTACTGTCTCCGATTATTGGGGGCACAAAGGTGGCGAATATGACGACGAACCCGGCGAGAAGGATGGCACAGGGAGAAGATGGCATAAGACTGATGGTTTCGATATCGTCGCTCTTGTGCTCTGGAAGATGCTTGGTATCATACCCTCAACTGATGTCGTATCGAACATACCAGGTCCGGAGATGGTCGTCGCAAAGTAAAACTCTTAACCTTTGGTTCACTAGGTCCTCAGACATAACTACTCTCGAAGGTATTGCGATGCGATAGCAATTTCTTCTTGTACTTTAATCACCTGTATATACCCCCGCAACATATGACCAGTGTCGATGTCGATACCATCACATATACTTTTGTAATTTGTAGCCGCAAGTTGGATTGTTGACCTACTGCATGCCATCATTGGTCAGCGCTTCAGCACTGGGTTTGACGATCTGATAGACTGGATTACTAGGGCACAGGATCGAGTGCTGAGCACCTGAGTATCAGCATTACCATCCCTCGGCGAACTCTGCCTTGCTTTCTTGGCCTGTGCCCTGTGCGACTCAGTTCAAGAATACCAGCCATGACAACCGTATGATTGGGACAGCCAAAGCAGTTGGCTGATCTGGATAACCAAGCGCCCGGGTCGTGATTGACTGGGAGTCGGGTGCATCCCTGCAGGTACGAGGACGTCAGCACAATGATGCTTCTTCTCTTCACTGAATACTCGTGGCAGACTCGACTCCTCGAGGGACAACAGACCCGGGCCGGAAGGACAATTAACTCAGGGCTGGCAAGACAATGGCCGGATATTGATGGACTTCCAGATTAGGAGATGTTTCCGCCGGCAGCCCGGATAATCAAAGCTTTTGTTCGCGAGGACAATGGGACCAGCTGTGTGATATATACCACAATGGCGAGATCAACCTCCTCGTTATTCCTTTTACCTTCAACATCTCAAGTCTTGACGACTGCAGGCGATCGCAAGTCCATCAACCGGCAATTCTCATGAGCTTGGTCTCAACTTGTGAGAGCTTTTGTCCTTGTTCTAAAATTGGCTTCTGACTTCGGTCGTCTTTGTACTTCTAGTTTTCTCGAAAGATGCGCTCCTGCGCCGTCAGGCGAGGCATAATCGAACTCGCAAAAATGGAACAAGGCTTCCGCCAATTAATATACGTAGCGCCTCAACGGGCAGCATCCTTGAAATAATCCTAGAAGAGGAACCCGACTCTCTACCACTTGCGCCTAGTATGCCTCCCTCGGCCAGAATCACAACAAGGTCCCAGCGACGACGCGCGCTCAAGAACCCTCCAACAGAACTCAAGACTGTTTTTGAGGTCTCTGAAGAGGTGGTCACGTTTACAGACATTTCTTTCAGTTTCCCATTGCCTCCCGTATCAACGCCCTCGTCGCTTTCGACACGGTCACCATGCAGGTCTCCTTCTCTAATGTCATCCTCAGCACCATCGAGCCCGGACTCACAAGACACTCGCCTGCCTTTGACACCGTCTTCGTCAGACGAGGACTTACCCTTGTCATCACCGACGTTCAAACCAAGGAGAGTCTCTATCAAGCCTCTTGTTATTAGCAAGTTCCAGCGACCAGCAATGCTACCTAGCATTGACCACTCCGAGGAGTCTGACGCTGAGGACTCAGACTCGGAATGGTATACGCGAGAGTTTTCGAATTTCCTCACTATCAGCACCGCCGCGCCACATACGTCGTTGCCGGCCGCGCACAGGGACTCTTTCTCTATCGCCCCTACTTGCGACTCTCCGCTCACTCCATACCGCTCTTTTGAGCGCCGCCGCCGACGAAGCAGCGGACTGAAATCTTCCACGTTCGACGATATCACTGTTCCCAACCCCCATACCCAGTTTCTTTCACCCAAATGCGCAAAAACCCTTTCTATCACCCCCCGACGGCCACCTCCCCGTATGAGCATCCCTGACGATGCTTGTTCGGCGTTTTCAGTGTCGCTTTACACTGATGACGTGGAAGACTTCCTGCCAAGTCCCTTGAGCATGTACTCTCAAGAATCAGCATCAACTGGCTTCCGGGGTAATTTCGAGGGTGGCAAACCCGAGGAGGTCGAGTTTCCAGAGGATTTCGAGGTCCAGGTTGACCATCCCCTCATGCTCCCTCTCTCGCTACCCGGCACGCCCATCGACCTCGAGACGGATATTGCGAATGGACTGGAGGAGCTGTGGTTGAAGGAGCTCAGTCCTGTTGAGCATCCAAGTCTCATCGAAGGGCTTGAGCGGGCGTTGGGTATTGGMTTCATCCTTGAAGATGATGATGACGAGTATGGTGTTGAGGACAAACCGCTTGAAGTCATTACTCCTCAGATCACTCGTACATCTCCACCACCTTCACCACGTACACATCGACCTACCCCATCTCTTCCACCTACCATTCCTCTACCTCCTCTGCCCCATTCTGAGCCTGCAGCGCCGCCYCGCCCGCCTCGTTGCCCTACCATGACGTCAATTTCGTCATTCTCCCTCCCACCTTCACCTACCTTGTCTTACCAAGACCTTCCTTCCGACGAACATCATGATCACGACTTCGACGAAAGGAGGCACGGTCTCAAATCTAAATGGTCTTCGTCTACTCTCGGCTCGGTTCGCGAGGAACACGCGGCTACTACACCCAAATTCGCAGCTGCGTCGAAATTGAAGATGTATTTCCAAGGTCAACATAAACGCAGCGGTAGCGCCGCGTCTACCCCCACGTCAGCCAAGTTTTCTATCCCTTCGCCTGTCAGGATGAGGGGCAAGGACAAGAAGGAGAGAGGTGTAAAGAGGTCTGAGGGTGAAGGCGACAGTGATGGGGATGTGCTGGTTATTGGATTTAGTAACCCTTTCTCTCCGAGACGCTCGGACGATTATTATCCACCTACCCCTGGACCCCCTCCAAGTCCTCGTCACTCGTTCGAGACTCCTACTGGTTCTCCTCGCCGGCGCCCGTATGAACTCCCCGATGCTCTTTCCCCTCGTAGCACACGCCCACATCCTTTCGCGGCGCAGGGCAATGAAGTCTGAGTGTGATGGCGAAAGTCTGAGGAGGAAGCCTATCCTGTGGAGATGCTCCTTGAGATTTGATCGCGATCTTATATCTTGCTAATGTACAATTTGTAGATATCACTTATTTACTTTTTCTTCTGATTTTCGGACACTCACTCTCATACTCATACATTCTTGGTCGACAACTTTCAACAATTTCGTTTTACCTGATTTGCATCGTTCCTTATTTTGTGATATACTCTATAATTATGACATTACGACACTCGTTTAGTTCTTGACAATTGTAACTGTCTCTGCTCTGCTAATGATACCGCTCCTGATAGTACATACAATTCATCGGTTCTCAATGCTGTTTCTGCTATGAACGACATCTAGATCAAAGGTTGGATACGAACGGCAGAAACGCTCAGAAGGCACCGCACCTTGGTGGCCATTCGCGAATGAATGGTAGACCTGAAGCGCTTAGTTCCTGCTGGAGGAATGATTGCGCTTTGAGAGCTGCGCAATGAAAATCTCGATTCGTGGCGGCGATATAACTTGAATGAAATCATAATATTTCAGTCATCACAACGGTTGACAACTCGACTTGTTCCGTGTCGGGATCAATCTGGTCTTTGAGACTGCGGATGTTTAGAACAAGCCTGCATGACTGGATAGTGGAAAATGTAAGGGATGCACAAGAGGGTGTAGGCTCCAGAGCTTACGATGATTGATAACAAGCAAGTTAAGATACTAAAGGTAGAACTCAATTGAATGTAGATACTTTTTGACTAGAATCACATACCAGAAGATAACTTGACTTTGTTGCTTGACATAGAAGTCATACGGCGCAATGGATGCCATAGCCCCTGTAGAAGGGTCGATGTGATATGTTCATGACTGTGACTGTGCGAAAGAAATGCGCCTCACCTCCTAGCAATAAGAGAGCCCAAGAGCTATCTCGTATCACCAACCTGATGAGGGGATGGTTCTGCCTTGCTGATTTGACAACAGAGCGGTATTTACAATAACTGAGAGACCAGAATATTCCCTGGTTTACAGCAATACTAAGACTGGAATGGCTTTACCCAAGATTCCGGGTCGATAGAGAGAAGTAGCCAAGGACTCACAGGAACCATCGAGCGTTGTCTGGCGCTTTTTTTGAAATACAGTACGCATCGGTTTCGACCTGAGCTAACGCGATGGGCACACCCCAAACGTCGTGAATGCGACAAAAAGTATACCAGACGACTAGGGCGGCACCAATCCAGCGGTTGCGGTCATATAAAGCATATACTTGAATCAGAGTAGTTTCGGTGCTATCAGTGCTCGAAGGTCAGTGAAGAACCCTTTCAGAAGCACTCACTTCTCATTGTCATGATGAGCTCCATGTTACACAGTAGCGTCACGCATACTATCATCTGAAACTTGAACCACAAGAGACAGTCTCCATTTTGGCGTCGTATGAAGTAGGGCAATGAATAAACCATGTTGAAACTATATCATGTGGGATAGGTTGAGATAACATGGCAGGCACCGGGACTGAGCACTGACATATGACATGACAGAGCGAAATATCTGCCGATAGAGAATGTAACTTTGACCAAGATGGTTGACTCTCTATAATGCCTTGATGTGCTCAAAAGATCTCATGATAGAGTGAAAGCAAGGGCTTACCTCCAGATGTATTCAAACTCGTTTTGCCATGTAAGAGCGTGCTCGTAAAGGAGCAGCGCCAGGCCTGCAGCTGATGAAATTAATTAGTTTTAACCAGAATAGCGGGACATAGGGACGAATGACGGAGACCGTACCGTTTACATACTGTCTTGTAAACGCATCGCTCGACATGTAACCTGCTTCTGGTAAGCTCCAGCGAAGTGACCAGTACGGTGGTAGTTGTAAAGCAAGAGATGTTTAAGCGATGTTTCCAAGGATTCGGTAGTGCAGGGGAATAACGGCATCCCTGCCACGAGGAAGGGGAGCCCACCAGAAATAAGTTCGCTGACTACCCAGAGCCCTCGTCAAGTGAGCCAAGACGGTGTGCTGGACAAATGGAGGTTTTATCAGGGCGGATTGAAAGGAACTGAGGGGGAATGCAGCGGCGGCTGGAATGCTGCGTTGATGGGGAAAGCTATGCGTGATTAGCGAGCGTCAAGTCTGCAATTTGAAGCCGGAAGACGTTGCCTTCGGCACGCAAACCTACCAACAAGGCGTTTAAGTTCAAGAAATGTCCGAACAGCGAGTATCTTTGTTGATCCGCAAGGGCGTGGGAGTAGATTGCTTCATTAACAAGAGACTTGATCTCACCCTAAATAGCTGATACATGATCATGACAATCCAAAAGTCGCCAGTCTGACAGAACAGCGACGACCAATGGATTCTATTTTGTGATTGGGGTACATTTTATATGGAGTTCTCGCCTCTTGTACCCAGCTTCCAAGTATCACTTGCTGCTAGTTGTGAAAACCACAATACTAGAAATTCAAGGGCATTAGTATTCTATTCATTCGAGCGCCCTATACCATGCGAACGCTTTATTAGCACATCCTGTAACATGTAACACATCCTGATCATCACTGAGTGAAGCATGGCTAACAGAACTACTGATTGGCTGTTCGATTTCTCACATCTGGGCCGTCAGTACAGCAACAACTTGACATAAGTTCAAAACCTATCTCCCGATTTGACAATAACGCCTAAACAACAAGCGAAGGGGTTTCTGGTAATCCCGTTCCATATGCTTTGATATATTATCACGAGTATGAACGAAGGATATAACGTTGAATCACTACATAGTGCTTATACTGATATTGGAGGTTTGTGCTCGATGCTGTTCGGGGGTATCTTCAATCAGTAGAAGCACATCCAGGGAAGATATACTACTGAACATCTCCGTACACCTCTATATATGCTCTGGTCTACTCTTAAGTGCACCTTTGGAGACTTTTCTCTAGCGTCTATGAGGCCAACAATATTTACAGGGGAAATTCACCTCCCGCTCGAGCTTCGAGGCGACGGGTATAAACGAATCTCGTCGTTTTCAGTATGTCGCGTAGAGTCCGGTTGCTCTTAGTCGTGTTTTATGGAGCATGAAGCAGAGGCTCTGAAGAAGTCGGAATGTGCGCTCGTCATGGAATGTCTATGTCTACGACGGTCGATAGGTCTTGCTCTAGGTCTGGATACAGCTCGTCTTTGAGGCTTCGTGTGTTGAGGACGAGTCTGCATGACTGGCTCATGATTAGTACGAGTCAAGGGTGTTCAAACCGTGATATGTGAGCTCACAATAATAGAAAGCAAACAGGTCATGATGCTAAGTTCGAACAAGAGATGACTCGTCGGGGGGTCTGAAAAGGTAAAAAGCAGTGATACCTACCAGAATATGATATGACTCTGTTGCCTGACATAAAAATCGTATGGCACAATGGACATCAGGAGACCTTGATTAGCCTAGAATCGTTGAGGTAGTGGTTGAATAGGAGGCGTCGACTCACCGGCTAATAGCAAAAACGCCCAAGAGTTATCTCGAATGACTACTCGGATGAGTGGGTGATCTACATGTCCTTCTCCAACAGCCCGTCGATACTTCCAGTAGCTGAGAAACCAGAACGTTGCTTGATTAGCAACAATCATGACACTACGGTCTTATCGTCAGCCGAGGTAAGACACGAGATACACTTTTCGAGTTGACTGACAAGAACCATCTAGCATTGTCTGGAGGCCTTTTCGATACGCAGTATATATCCGTTTCGATTTGAGAAAATGCATCGGGCATGCTAAGTGCGTTGTACGTCCGGCACGATAGGTACCAGAGAGACAAGACGACCCCTACCCAGGGCTTGCGATCGTACAGAGCGTAAA
>JANIEX010000873.1:0-17980 GCA_027627405.1 Leucocoprinus birnbaumii
GCCGAAAATTCCTGGGAGTCACGAAGGTTATTATGATGAATATGACGAGGATGGAGATTATACGGAAGAAGATGGAGAAGGGGATTATATCGAGGACGAGGAAGCGGTGTATGATGCTGAAGAACGGTACGAAGAGGGTATGTCAGCGCCTGGGGAAGAGGCTAGTGGGGGCTACGATTATGGTTATGGTTATGGGTATGATTACGGAGATGGACACGAGCATCGGCGAAGAAGAATTCCTCGACCAGGTGGAAGAGCAAGAGAGGATGAGTTACGGAGAGAGGGGTACGGTGAGGTATGCCGATGATGCGGTCAGGGGTCAGTATGCCAATGACATACTGGAACCTGGTCCCTCGGGGATCAGGATTCGTGTGGAAGAGTACATCGACCCTCCAGACCACCAAGCAGGAGTTGACAGGCCGAGAGTGCGACAAACTGGCCCTCGCCCTCAAGATGCTCGCATCCCATCTTCCGAGTCTTTCATCACCCGTCGTTGGTCTCGCGATCGTCGTCGCGGAATACCGACAGACAGCAGCGGCATGCGGAACAGTATACACAACTTCTTCCACCTCCGCGCGAAAAACCAACACCGATGGTTCGGCCTAGCTAACTTCACCCCGGCATTCTGGGCGTTCTGGCTTGGATTGGTTTGCCCTGTTTTGTGGCTGGTAGGAGGATGGCATTTCACAAGTTTCGGAGAACAGCCGCCGAGGATGGGCGTATGGGAGTTCTACTTTTCAGGTAGCAGTCCTAATGGAGGGTGGAAAGATGTATTTTGTTGTTGTTTGCCAGGGAGGCGACGACGACCCGTCGACGTAGAGAAGGCTGCGAAGGCTGATGTCAAAGGGAAAGGGAAACAGGTGCACAATAGCACCGTCCCAAAATGGGTATCGGAAAAGCAGAGTTCGGATGATGGTCGTGCAAGACTGAACGATCCAAATCATCTCAAACGCTCGCTCAGGGGAATATCGTTCGGGTATCCGTTCATTCCTCGACCGCCTATTCCGCCACCTATGGCTACGACCGTGCGAGCAAGGCTTGTTGCAGGGGTGTTGAGATTACTGGGAAAGCCAAATCGGGTGTTGGATCAGTTGTACGGTGTTAAGCTTCGAGAGGTGAGGGGAAGACCAGAAAGTGGGAGGCGGATGTTTGACCCGTGGATTCAACGATGTCGATACGCGTTTTGTTACGCGTGTGCACTAATGGCCATCGGTCTTTGTACGGCATCTATGTATCTCATTATATTTAACACTCGACAGCTGCGATAGGCAACTGTCCCAGTGTAAATCCTGTTAGTAGAATGTGATTCTGTAGGCCGAGGGTTAACTTGAAGAAACCGCCTTCGACGGACTCTAGCAGGCATTAGCTTTCCAAGCCGACGAAAGCGAGAGGGGTGAGATTCAAGGCCAGGATTGGCCTATTGGACATCCGTTTGCCTGAAACAGTCGAGAGTTCCTGTATGTTGTCGTCAGAGAGGGATCGATTGATACACGCAAATGTTACCCCAGCCTATGTCGAAGCCATGTCGAAGGGTCAATCCGTGGTCTCTTCGGTTGGATGTTGAGTTTAGGCCGGTCTGTCTGTCGTCTTCGTTGGGGAACTTATCCTGGACATTCTTTCTTGCAGTTGATCAGGTTGAAGCTCAAACGATTAACCGACGTATCGTTTAAGCTCATAACGCTATGAGGCAAAGGCTGGGGAGGAGAGGATGAAACGAGCTTAGGAAAAGCCGGGCGCTGAGCCGCCAAGCGCGATTCTTGGACTAGACGCCCAGCACTCCTGGGAACGACATCGGAGCATATGTAATTTTGATTCAATGCTTTTTCCGTCTGATAACCATCCCCATACGACGGAGTGAGGTCCATTATCTCCTGCATATTGTTCACACAGTCGATTGGACTGAGCCATTTATAGCGTGCTCTTATGCCGAGAGCCCATTTAAGGTTCTCTAGATCGACGATCGAGCTAGTAAGTACAGGTCAGCGTTAGTTGTCGGGAGATGTTGAAAACCACTGATGCATGACTGCGCAGTCATGACTTTGGATGGAAATTGTCCAGGTTTTCGAGTGAATCGTTAACTGGAGCGCTGGATTATCGAGGTCAAGCATGATCCTTTTTCGCCGACCGTTCCTCAACCGGATACGCCGTTCAATAGCATCCCTCGTCATTTCAGTACCAAGAATGCCAAACCTCTCCTTATCTGAGGTTCTAGCGTTGTCAATCTATTATTTCCTGAGAGGATGATGTCCGCAAAGGAAGGGATTGCAGGAATTGGGTGTAGCCAGCCTGGCCCTTAACTTGGTTCTTGATCAGCCCGGTGTTAGCGCTGGAGTTCTGCGTGTGGAGAACATCCAAATGACGCTTCAGGGAAGAAATAACATGATAGCGCTTCTTCCCTTCAATCGCCCTGGCTCTTTCATGAGTGTCATCCTGACCTGACATTTGTGGGGGTTTTGCTTCCAGGACACGAACGGTCCCGATTTGGCTTCCAAACGCGCATGCGACTCACTGGTCTCAAAGATTCATGACTGGACGCCACAATGATCGATACATGCTCTGAGATAAACAGCGGCGATTCCTTGTGTGACCGCCCTCGTTCCAGCTCCAGTAACAACACAACTCCCCCACGAAACGCTGATTGCACTTGCGATTAGGAATAAGAGGTGCTCAGAATAATCAGAGCTCGCATCTATGGCGTTGTGTAGAGACGCTCAGGGAGACAGTTTCTTGTCGGGGACCTGTGGCAAAGCTAGAGAAATGAGGTATATGGTGGAGAATGCACACGACGACATGGAGTGGATGGTAGTGGTGCGAAGCGATAGCGATGTAACGTGGGTAATACGATAATAGACAATCTAATCGAAATCTTCGATTTTGACAGAGTTGAGTCTACCAAAGCCTTCTACGACTAATACATTGACCTTTGCCGGTCTTGTTTCTAAGACACAGAACGTCACCGATTCCTCAAGCGGTAGCGTTGAATCTCAGTCAAGTTTGACTGGATTTGTCACTTCTTCAACAGGAGTGACCTGATCTGCCTCAAGCCTGTCCCGGTCCCCATCCGACTGTGGGTCCTCGTCCAGGTAAATGAGGCATTGGAACTAGGAGGAATGGAAGGACGAGGGTTAGTCTTAAACCCCCTGGGGTGATGCTTCTCGTCTACGAGTACATTGCCCAATCGTACCAAAGACCAAAGTGGAAATAACGGGCCCCGAAACCAAGCGGCCTTTCCATGAGCACAAGAAACATGTTCCCTCATCAGGTCGTTTCATTGCCGCCTTTAGTCTCGTGATCGTCGCCAGGGAATACCGACAGACAGCAGTAACATGCGACAATAGCATACACAATTGCTTCCACCTCAAATGCGAAAAACCAATGCCGGCGGTTCGGCCGAGCCAATATCACTCCGGCATTCTGGGCATTCCGACTGGGAATCGTGGGACCTATTTTGTCACCGGTAGGAGGATGGCATTTCACGAGTGTCGGAGAACAGCCACCAAGGATGGGCGCACGGGAGCACTACTTTTCAGGTAGTAGTCCCAATGGAGGGTGGAAAGACGTGTTTCGTTGTTGTTTGCCAGGGAGGCGGCGAAGATCCATCGACGTAGAGAAAGCCGTGAAAGCTGATGTCAAGGGGACAGGGAAACAGGTGCACAATAGCCGTCACGAGATGGGTATCGGGAAAGCAGAGTTCGGATGATGGTCGTGCAAGACATCTCAAACACCCTTCCGAAGAATATCGTTCGGGTATCCGTTCATTCCTCGACCACCCATTCCACCACCTATGGCTACAAACGTACGAGCGAGGCTTGCTGCAGGGGTGTTGCGAATGCTGGGAAAGCCAAATCGGGTGTTGGATCAGTTGTACGGTGTTAAGCTCCAAGAGGTGAGGGGAAGGCCAGAAAGTGGGAGGCGGATGTTTGACCCGTGGATTCAACGATGTCGATACGCATTTTGTTAGCGTGTGCGCTAGTGGACCATTGGTTTTTGCATGGCATCTTACCCGAGAACTGCGACAGGCAGCTGTCGCAACGAGTCTTGTTGTGTTTTTAGCATGGGGCTTAATCGACTATCTGGTGTGTATTCAAGTTGAGGGAGAAGAAGCCATGCTAGAAGCCAATAGAAGTATACAGGGGGAGGAGAGGCAGTGAGATGCTGTAGAAAAAGATGAAGAAGTTCCTCCGTGTGCAAACGTTTGAACAGCAAACGCGTGTCACGTCAGGGCCGCGTGATTTGATGAATGGTGTCTCTTTGATCTCGTTATCTACTTATCGTAGTCCATTTTCAAGTCAGGGCCATGGGCATGACTCAACGCCACTGCTTTTTCTGTCAAATTCTGAACCCAAAATATATCTTTTCTGATCGCGGTTCTTCTGGACACGAAAGACCCGACAAAAGGAGCTTGAGGTGCTTTTTAGACCTCGTTAAGACAGCGCGTAAGGTGAGAGTCCACAGTTCAAATGTTCTCTTCGGACCGTATAAGGATTTAATACCCAAGATGTAGGTTAATGTAAACACCGCCGCTGGCTATTGTCGTTGAAAACGAAGAAAATCAGTTTAATGAAATCGGAGAATGGTTTTCCATTTTTAGCCTGCATGCTTGGAGCGTAGCTCTTGGTAGAAGACAAAACCGTCTATTCCACTGTCCACCAAGTCAAGAATGCGATGATTAGGTCAGAAACAGCGGCTCTCTTTGAGTGGTCCCATGCCTTGAGCCCTACCATAGTTTATTCCACCACTTGATTGAAATTTCAATGTACATTTATCTGAGATTTGATCTCGGGAAAGACTAATTTAGTTTAGCGACATGATGCGCATAGAACACATTCCCTTTGAGATATCCATGGTAGCCGATGCCATTGTTCTTTCACCAAGAAGAACAGGTTAGTTGTCAGGCCACCTAACGTGTATCCAAGCATCAAGGATCGAGGGGGTTTTGCCGCCGTCTGACCGGCCATCCCGGAATGCTTAATGACACTCTGGTCCTCGTTGGGTAGCTGAGTTTTTGAAGCTATGATTTTGATCATTAGAACTCGGCAGCAGGGACTACGGAATGAAATCCCGTTATGTAGCAGACAGAAGAAATAGGCTTGGTAGATATCATCAAGGATAGGTCCCGAAGTCAGGTCTAAATTAGCGTGAAAACGCCAAGAAGTTCGTATATGTGCTTCTGGTTGGTACTTGATAGAGTCCATTAACTGACGAAAGTCACGGCATAACCAATCAGTGAAATTTGAAAAGACCTACTGGGTGGTTAACACTGCCTAACTGGCCTACTACGGAGTTCAGATGATCGTGACGAAACTTGATGTCTGCTCAGAACTCGTCTCATTGCAGCTGTGACTACACAAATGCTATGCGCAGTTGTGCGACCGAGTTATTTTTGGACAACCACATATAACCCGAGAAGTAACAGAGGGTCGGACAGAAGAAGCCCGTCTCCCCTGAATACCGAGTGGGGAATACTTATCTATTATTTTAATTGATTTATGTCAACTTTTATTGTTGGTGGATCGATCCTTCAGGGTCACAATTTTTGTGTGTAGTATAAGTTGAAGCTATTGCTGCGACGATTTGGATGCTTAAGACCCACAGAATTTGCACTGAGTGGGTCCTACTTCAATCTTCAGTTTCTCGGTCATGTCTATCAACTTCGACACCACCATTGTCTTTCTCGTGACAACATTTGTATTGTATCGGTTCACGGTTATGTCAAGTGTGGGAAGACTCAGTTTTTAGCCTGGCTCTTGACTTGGACTGACGCTTCTCTCTGTAGACCCAGCATGTAGCCTCCACCACCACATTTCCCAGGTTCGTCAGCAGTGCAAAGATTCCTATGAGCGATACAAAAATATGTGAGTTTCAACTTTTGTCATACTCTTTAGTAGTATACTAATAGAAATAGTAGGTGAAAATCCAAACGACGTTCATGAGGCTTCAGAAACAGCATCGACTGGGGGAGACTCTGACAGCTATTCAGACGTTGATGATGGCAATGGGTCAAACACAAGCAACAAAGGAGGGGAGTGACTCGTGAACCACACTAGTCTGGGTTACATTTGGATTGTCAACCTCCGCGGAGCTGAATGTTTTCACTATGACTCAATTTCAATGATACATTAGCGGAGAGTTGGGGAAAGTCAAAAGTAGATTCACTGTGACCTCAAATCCTCAGCTTGAAGATTATAGTATTCCACTTCTCTACTTTGCATTTTGTGTCAGGACATCATACATGGACACATATTCTATTCCGCTTTTTTGTTGTTACATCTGAGATTTTCATTCTACCGTCTGTTCTATCTCTATTCTTGCCGCACTTAGTGGGGCTGCTAGTACTCTTTTCAATCGGAAATATCGATGACTACTCTCAAAGTGAGTTCATGTAGTTACCGCCTGACTCGGAGGAGGCTCAAATTCTAAGCAAAGGAAGTCACCAGAAGTCATCCAGGATCCTTGGACACAGGAAGGGACAACGTTCTCAGGGGAGGGGAGAACATCAAAAGAGACTCTCTTTTTCCTCCACGTGTTTTCGTAACATCATTTGCCCTTCTTCTATCACTCTAAGGCACTTCATACATTGACACAAATGTTGATTGAAATGTCAAACGCAAAATTTGAGTTTCTGATGCCATCATAGATGCAATGATCGCTCAGTGATAATACTAAAGAAACGGTACCAGTCACAACAGGTGCCGTACGAGGTGGGGGTCACTGATTTGACTTTGTATATTAGAGCCAATTCTTCAAGTGAGAGCAATGAGGTCGATGGGGCTTTCAGATAGGCTCCTTTCCAGTGGAAGATCACCAAGGAAGGTGCTTGTGCATACTTCATGCATCATAAGTGATATGCTGACGGCTGGGGTTGAGAGGAAGGAAGCTGGGATAGGGAAGGGCCACGGAATAGGATGAATGAATAGAGGGATGGAGAAACTGTTATTCGGAAGGGGTGCCAGGCTGGCAGGAAGGGAGCAACGTAGAGAAAGACGTAGACTCAGGAGTGAATGCCTGCTGCATTCGGACTTATGAGCTTTGTGTCAGAGGCACTAAAATAAGAGTGTGAGAGTTGTTCTCAACAGCCGATCTTGCCCGCAGCTAAAGATAGTGACTGATCAACCCCAGTGAAAAGTCGCGCGCCAGAAATCTGATGGCAACTGTAATTATCTGTGGTGGCGATGGACTCAGACACCAGTCGCCACAGTGAGAGAATTTTCCCTGGTTTTGACGCCCTAAATCTGGTGAAATCGTCCCTCCCTCAATTACATATGCTGAATTCGTCACTTGGCTGCACTCGTTACAGCTCTCGAGAGCCAGGAGCCGATTCACGCAGATTCACACAGATCGAAATGTTATAAAATATGAACGCATCTAATTTCAGCTTCTATCTATAGTGTACAAAACCCGCCCAAATCTGAATACAGCGTATTGTATCGTAGCGTCCAATCCGACCCCATCCCATTCCATTGCTGTCCGGCACCGCTGCTAGTTCATGCAATATTGAGCTGAGAAATGTGAATAAATCGTCAGATACAGTCAGAAAATGGATGAAGACGGCCAAACTCACATAGCCTGAGTCCTTGAATCGCATGCAGAGAGCGGCACAGTCAATTAAGTTTCTAGAGCCAGGGAAAGCCGAGTTATTGGCAATTCCGCCTCGTGCGCAGTATAAGAGCTAGGTTGGCTGAAAGAGGACGGCAGACTCACCCGTTTCTCAATGTCAGGAAGCACAGTCTAGCTTGATATCCATCGTGCATTATCGTTAGCTCGAGTATCAGTAAACATAGATTCTAAATTCAGAGCCGTCAGATTAACAATGGTGAAAAGGTAATACAACCTACAAGAGCCACAAAATAGAGCGACAAAATTTGAAAATTCTAGGGGATAACGATCATACTCGCAAAGCCCGAAGCCATCCGAATGCTTGTTCCAAGTCAGCCAAAGGCACTTGTTGAGTGAAAGGCTGTACTCGTCTTGCTAAGCCTCATGACCGAAATCAAACGCGGTCCACCCTCGCATTGTACTCCGTTCAGCTGTAGTGACTTTGATATGCTAGATTAGGCTTATCATGGAACCAAGGAGCAGATCAAAGCGCATATACCCACCTCAACTCTGCCGGAGTCCCACGGAGAGTGACCTTCAGCTGCAGGGTGGCCAGGCCTACCATACAAGAACGCTTACGAGACCTAGCAGTCGAGGCTCTGGGAGTTTTTCTGGCATGAAATTGAATACAGCGAGCACTCTAGGAGGAAGGTGGTGGCGATGGCAATGGTGACGAAGGAAGAAGGAAAGAAGCAGCATACTCATTGCGAAGCTCGTGCGTTGACTTTCTCGTCATGTGAGCTGCGCGCGGGAACTCCTGAAGGGAAGTCGTAATCCTAGAGCGGCTGGAGTGGCCACTTACGATGATATTCGGATGATACGAGTGAGATAGCAGAAAGAGAAACTCGGATAATATCAGACGTCGATGCAAGGCCGAATTCGAGGAGTCGGACAGAATGAGATACATCAATATTTTGGTCATGCGAATGAGACAGACTTGCCAGATGTAGGATTTTAGCGGTATTTGACTTTTCACTGGGGATCAACGCTCAGTTCCGACGAATGCGATGTATGGCCCCTGGATCAAAGATGGACTTGTGAGGCGGTCAATGCAATGTCAAAGTAGATGGGCCTGCAATCATGATGGAGTACCAATGTACGCGTGACGAGAAAGTCAGTGGATGGAGACAGAGTCGTTTTGCTGTGCGGCTACCTGAGCCGTTTGAATGAGCCAAATTCTACCACTCTCTTTCAATGAGTCACATTGATTGATTGGAAAGCAAACCGTCTGAAATCAGTTGGTATAGCGAGAGACCTCATGGCTTTGCCAATGTTGCGTTCATTAATAGCTGGGGTATTTTTCGAGGGAGCTACATTATTAGTCTTTACTATTAGCTCTCGAAGAGATGAAGAAGTAGAGCGGTGCATACTCCCAGAAGGGTCATGGGCAATTGAAGCTTAGGAACACAATACCGGAGTCTACCGGGATTGTCGGGTCAATTACTGAGCTATCCAGCCCCCCAAATCTTCAGCTTCTCCACCGCCAACAAGAACCACCTCTAATTTTGCACTGGCGACTCGCCCTACCATCTGCTGAAAATAAGATTAATAGCAAATGTCTGCACCGTATTTGACACAAGGCACACTACTTTATAGGCCACGAGTCTCCTCGAATGAAGTTCGAGGCCCTCACAACCTCTTATCTATGGATCAATAGGGCAGAAACAATCCCGAAAACACAAAATACTCATGGTTAATTGATCTGTCTCCCTCAATCATCGTTGTAACAACTCTGGCGCCGAACATGGTATCTGGTCAGCTGCCATGAATAGCTTTTACAACAAACACTACATTCTAGTATGCTATGGCACTTCATATCATCTGTTCTGAGATCGAGGCAACCACTTTTTCCTTATTTGAGAAAACTATATCCGCGAAGCAAGGAAAGGGATGATGGCTCGGCTGGACATAGCGCTAATACTAACATTGTGCATCAGACGGGCGTCACAGCTGGAGCTGCTGATCAGCCCCTAATAAATAAAGTTCAAGGGTTATCGGTGAGTATACATTTAGCAGCTCACTCTCCCCCCTTATCGTTGCAGATCTCTGACTCGTACAATGTCCATTTTACCAGGAGCTCACGATGTCGTGATTGGCGAAATCGTAGTCGTTCAGCAGAACGTCCGGAACCAGACAATTCATTATCATGGCCCAACAGGCGAGTCATCCTATCACAGTCACCAAAACCTATGATCTTATTTCCCTCCAGGTAATGCAATCCTCCTTGAAGCTTCCACACCGGGAGCATTTCTAGATTCGCAGAACCACTACGACCGACGCTGCATTCCTGGCACTCGTGACCAGTACATCAGCGACATCGTTGATTGGGCAACGGCTTCCACTGACACTCGGCGTCCATCTATTTATTGGATGAGGGGACCTGCTGGGGTTGGAAAGTCAGCTATTGCTCAAACTTGTGCAGAGAAGCTTAAAGCCCTCGGGAAGCTGGGCGCAGCGTTTTTCTTCTCCGTCAAAAAGTATGATGATGCTACGCGTCTCTTTACTTCACTGGCATATCAACTGGCTCTCACACTGCCCAACTATCACAAAGTCCTTGATGCCAAAATACGGAAGGACAGGACCCTTGTTCATCAAAAACTACCTTTACAGTTTACTTCACTTATTGTTGAGCCTTTACAGGAGCTGGAGAAACTGTCCGAAGCAGTTCCTCAGAAAACCATCTTCATTGATGGATTGGATGAATGCGCAGATCCTCTCGCGCAGGTCAAAGTCATCGAGATCATTTTTTCCTCTGCTCGCGCTAGGTCCACACCATTTCGCTGGGCAATTTTTAGCCGAGACGAACCGTACCTCGCCTTCAAACGCTCTTCCCCAAATCTTTCCCTCTATTGTCACAGCGTATTTCTGCCCATCTCAAGGAAATCTGATGGAGATATTGAGCTCTATCTCCGGAAGGGCTTCGAGAATATCCTTCAGAAACGTAATTTCCTTCACCTAGTTTCTTCATGGCCCTCCGATGAAGATATTCAAAGCCTTGTTGATGCGGCAGCCGGTTTATTCACTCACCCTACCACCGTGCTAGAGTTTATTGACAAGAACTCATATTCTGGGTTGAAGGAATCCTTACAAACTGTTCTCGCCTGTATCAGAGAACCCAGTACTAATCGACCCGGTCTTCTATTTGCTGATCTGGATCGATTATATACTCTCATCTTGGAACGGATTCCCAAGGATATACTGTCAGCAACGTTACTCATTTTCTCGTATCTACTCCGAACGGACTTTGTTGGTGACAAAGGTCATCGCATTGCTATTATATGCAATGCACTTGGTATATCCGAGACTGTATTTCGGAGTATTTACGACCACCTACAGGCTGTGATTGCCTGGCAGGAACCTGTTCAGTCAACGCCTAAGCAAACTGTTGACTTTCAGGACCTGGACTCATTACTCAGGTCAAGCTGTCCAGTTGAGGTATGGCTTTACAATATCCATGGCGCCGTCAGCTTCCGTCACAAATCATTCTATGATTTCCTCATGGACCCTCTACGCTCTTCGACATCATTCTGTGTCACCACTCCAACCATACGGACTCAACTCTTCCATCGATTAATTGAGCAGCACCTTCATTATGCCTCGGGATATATCATTCAAGGCACCAGTGCGTAATATCATCTAACCCGCTTTCAAAGAAATTCACAATCTGCATACGTCAGAACTCGTGTCGTCGCATGATATTGTTAACTCTTCTGAGACCCTTTCATGGCCTCATGGGAACGAATTCGTCGACTCTTTCCTCCGCTTCCAGTCCTTCCGCAACGTCTCGATCTACCTATCCCATGATCACCCTCGCTTTAGTCAGTTCTTGCAGGAGATCCCAGCCTGTTCCTTGCGACAGTTGGCGCGACTTGATTATCGGAAAAACCTCGTTGCTATCGCAATGGNGCAGTTAGGTACCCAGTTATCAAGACACAACGACNTTGCTGGTCTCACAAGAAATGGTCTCGGAAGGGTGATCGGTGGGACGGAATTACATGTGTATTAACGAAAAAGAGTATAATCATTGCTTCGAGCCATCAGAGCTACTCCTCGTAAGATCAAGTTTTTCAGGTCACAACATAATTATGCTTATGCCATCCATCTCCAGACGCTCGAAAAGTTGAAGAAAGCCGCTATCATCCAACCGTACCATCCTTACGTTGGCTCAGGTTGTATCGCGTCCTTTCTTTCATCGTTACATGGAACGAAGCCGTACGGGAGGAGACATGGTTGGTATAAACTTGGCTTCGGCCAACGTTCGGTGACGTGCCACTGGGAGTTTGATACAGGAATGCAGTATTTTCATAAGTTTCAGACGGTCAATCATAAAGAGGCAAGGGCTTTGTATACGAAAGAGAAGTCCACGATGTGGGAGGATTCATGGTTCATGCCCGAACAGAAGTGTAGGGGAAACTCGACTTGGCTGGACAGAGTGGTATTGAGTGTATATGCGCTTAACGTCCATCTGTGTTCGATGGATGATTTCTTCATCTTTTTCTTTTCTTACCTTTTGTACAAACTCTGCTCGCTCGTGTGACTGTATCTTTATTGATATCCGTGGGTTTTAATTAGCTTCATATATTCGGAGTGGAGGTGTGCCGTCTAGTGACAGAACCAACAAGCAAAAATCCACTCCCAGATGGCTGCAGAAGTGTCGAGAGTCGCTTAGCCTGCATTTTCTGCTAGATTTCGTAGTAGGTAGAAGGGAGTCTGACTCTGTCTCAACAGAACAAGTCCAAAATACCAATTGGGAGAACAGGGTTTGTCGTCGTATGAGAGAAGACTAAGTTGCGCTCAGGTTATGTGGGGGTGACGCCAAGGGCCCACATACGAGCACACTCTGAGGTGAGTTTGGGAAAAGTACCGTCGAGTCAGACGACTGCTCGACAACTTGCAAACGGACATGGGTGAACGGGCGGAGCCATTTTGATTTTTCACCGCAGCCCGCTTGTCCTGACTGACTAGAATAGGGGATGTGGAGCTGCTCTTAGCGGAGGGGGTCAAAAGAGCGAAACTTAGGAGCGGCGGACGAGGGCCCTCTTGAGCGGTGCCGATGGGCGTTCATTCGACGTGTGTGTTGATAGCCATTGGGAACAGCCTGAGGGCACGGGCGCTCGACAACGATGATAGACGATTGTGTTTTCTCCGTTGATTTTACGCGGTGAGCATGGAAGTGGGCTTGGTTGATCGCGTCGGGCGCTTGACCGCCAGTTGAGAAGGCTTTAGAAACACCGACAAACAGGGCGATACCACTGATCCCGCTTGCTTGAGCCTCGTCGCCGATTCGCTCAGTGCTTGAACCTTGCAGTGCTTATGATATGCAGTATCGCCCCCCTTATATACGCCTCTCATACCCCTCTGCTGTTGTACAGAAGTTGTACAGAATATTCATGAACTACCCAGAATCGCACAGGCAAAAGCAAAGATTTCCACCCTTGCCATGATGTCAAATTGCCAATCGCCGGTGCCACAGCTCTGTCGGTGTTCATATGCGAATACTACGCGATGAAGCATTTGTCGCTTACATATAACTTGAAACACTAACGAATATCTGTTAGACCAAGTGTCCTGAACGCATGATCAGACTGAGCTCTCAGTGCTCACTCCACTCCTCCCGTGCCACACTCCTCGGCTCTATCAGCAGTTCATGTTATCCGGCCATCGCTGAAGCCTCCTCGAGATGAAGATTGCGTTGTTGAGCGACTATTCTTCTTCACAAGAAATTTTGATCAATCCTTCGCTGGGGCTCTACTAGGCGGGGCGAGAAACGAGGGGATACTGAAAGCGCCCGCGGCGTGGCTCGAGCCTAGGGAGAAGACGGTGGAAGGTTGTATCAGCTGGTACAGCAACCTCACATTGTAGAGATGCAGCATTGTCTGTATCGCTGCTATCGCAATGCGCAACGCCTGCTGTGTCTTCAGGTGGTCTAGCTTCAACCCCGAGTTTTGTGGCCCCTTCCACCTTCTCAGACGCGAGTGGTGGCGGAAATTGAATTACCGGTCCTCTGCAGTGGTGGTGGGGCTGTAAGTGGGGTAATGGACAGGAGAAGCGGAACGCCCTTACTAACTCGTGAGCACGATATTTTCTCCATACACGATACGTACAGGAAACTAATATAAATCAATCTCTTATGTCATTGTAGGTCCTTCGCTAGCTTACTTGTCGCATTTCAACTCGCGCACCCCCAACCCTCTGCTTCGCATAAGGGAAATAGCAACATTGGCACTGGTGCGGCAGCGCTGAACCTGCCAAGACGGTCATGGCCACAACGAGCGACATCGTGTTCAGATCATTGAGTCTCGCAGGGGAAAGGTCTTCCTGATCACTAGCGACTTCGATACATAAGGCCGAACGCTTACAACCGCAAGCCCGTTTTGGTTAAAGGCACCGAACGTCGCCAGATCCTCAAGCTTCAAGCGGCAGTGGCCTCAAATCCCTGTCATTGTCGACTCAACTCGTCACATCTTCAGCACCAGTGGATCCGACGCCTTACTTTCGTAGACATTGTTGAGAGGCAATACGAACAAGGCAGACAATTACAATTTATTCCAACCATGGGCAGTATAGTAGGAACACCGGGGGATATACTTAGCTGAGGCCTCCCGTGAAGAGGCAGATTGGGACATGGGCTGAGCTTCAAGTATGCCTATAGAAACGTTCATAGTTTCGCTGATGGTTTCATGAGTCGAGAGGAAAGGTATGCCTGATATGCGAAAATGGCATTTTGAAAGTAGCATCTCGTGTAAAATGACCCCTCGAGTCTTGTGGAAGTCTTGCGGTAACCGACAGCCTGATGAATTAGAGTAGTCGTTCCTTGATTTTCTGTTCTTCATTTGCGCTGAGTGACAATAGTTTAATCGTTGATACTTCGTAAGCGGCGAGGGTCCAGCTTGACCGAAACCGAAACCGGCCCGATGTGAAGCGTGCGAACTGTTTTGGTTCTCCGCGAGGCTCGGGGTTAAATAGACCTTCGTTCTTCCCTGGCCCTCAAGGACCTATGACTTACATGTTGAATCGGCCTTTCGCCCTCCTCCCAAAAGGGGCCTACTCGTTCTAATTCCAACCCTCGGGCCAACCACTCCCGGGACCTTCGTGAGCTTCTGACATGCCAATAATGATAACATCACCGCACACCATCATCGGACTTTCGCCAAGCTGCAAGCGCGATAGAACTTGATTTTCTGTGAATTTCCACCCTATTCGTTCTCGAAGGCTGCTGTATTTCACTCTTCTTCAGCAACTCTACGCCACACCTAGAAGGAAAAGCTACTTCACTACAGGCGGGAGGGGCTTCTCAAACTCTGTAGGCTTGAGTCCAGCGCAGTCGACCTCTCTTCAGAAGCATCTGCGTTTAGACGCTCGAGCTTTATCTGGCAGCACCGGTTCCGAGTCGTGTATAACATGTGCTCAACAGCTTATTAGGTCCCTCTACTCCCCCTCCTGCTCACACAACCACAATGTCCATACTCCAGGGGGCCAATGGTCTTTATATCGAGCATTTTGGAGCAACACTTGTAGTTCAGGGAGAAACTCAAGGAGAAACTCAAATCAAGCTTGGATCAGGTAAGGTTATCTTCTACCCAGCTCTCATGCGACTAGCTTTGACGATTCATAGGCATCGAAATTCTCCTCGAAGCTTCCTCTCCAGGAGCAACCATGGAATCCACAGATCACTATGATCGCCGCTGCTTTCCTGAAACTCGTAATCAATTCATCACCGATATCGTACATTGGGCAACTGCACCTGAAAACCCATCTCCCAAGATCTATTGGATGAGTGGACCGGCTGGAGTTGGCAAGTCGTCTATTGCGCAGACATGTGCAGAGAAGCTGAAGGCATCTGGGAATCTTGGCGCTGCCTTCTTCTTTTCCATCAAGAAATATGATGATCATACACGCCTCTTCACTACACTTGCGTATCTGCTCTCGACAGTATACCCCGAGTATAGTCAGGCCCTCAACACCAAAATCTGCAGGGATAGGACGCTCGTCCGGAACAAATTACGGTGGCAATTTCAAGCTCTCATAGTCGAGCCATTGCAGGAGTTAGAGCAACAGCCGAGGGCCATCCAACGGAGAGTAATTTTCATCGATGGATTAGACGAGTGTGCCGATATAGGCGCGCAGATGGAAATAATTGAGGTCATCGCTTCGTCTGTCAATGCCGGGACCACTCCTTTCCGATGGGCAATCTTCAGCAGGAACGAACCACATCTCACTTCTACTTTCAATTCTCCACTTGTTTCTCCCCATACTCACCGCGTTTTCTTACCCATATCTCGCCAAGCAGACGCAGAAATAGAACTCTATCTTCGAGGTGGTTTTGCGAACATCCTTCGCCGTAGAAATCTACTCCACCTCGCCTCCACTTGGCCATCCGATAATGACATCAAGGGCCTCGTCGACGCCGCCGCAGGCTTTTTCGCTCACCCTGCCACCGTTCTCCGCTTCATTGATAGCCAGTCGTACATCGGGCTAAGAGAAAGCCTGGAAAGTGTTGTCAGTCCTATCAAGCGCCGTATCTCGCAGTCGGATTCATTGTGTCAGCCGTATAAGGAGCTAGATCAGCTCTACTACCTCATCCTAGAACAGCTCCCGGAAGACATTCTCCCTCACATGCTTCTTCTTTTCTCTTATCTAGTCCGAACCGACTTTGTTGGCGAGAAGGGACATCGTATTGCTATCATAAGCAATGCATTGGGAATTTCGGAGACGATTTTTAGAGGCATATACCATCATATGCAGGCAGTCATCGCCGTACAAGAGCCCATGACATCAGCATTTATTGAAACGATTGATTTGACTCGCTCATTCTACGACCAGGACCCGTCACTCAAGTCTAACGACTCGGTCCAACGACTGCTGTATAACATTCATGGGGCTGTGATCTTTCGCCACAAATCGTTCTACGACTTTCTCATTGACCCACTTCGTTCGTCGCATTTCTGCGTTACGGCCATAGGCATACGTACAATACTCTTTGACCGTCTAGTCGCCCAACATGAGCACTATGCATCAGGATATGTCATCGAAGGCACCAGTACGTGAATTTTCTATATATATTCACACTCTCCGCGATTGACCCTGCATCTTAGGACTTGTGTCATCGCATAGCGAAGTTACGTGCTCCACTAGATCACTCTCGTGGCCTCAAGGTACCAACTTTGTGGACTCCTTCCTTCGGTTTGAAGCATTTCGTAACATCTCCATCTATCTCTCCTGTGATCATCCTCGTTTTGATCAATTTCTGGAACAAGTTCCGGCAACCTCTCTGCAAAAACTGTCTGAGCTTGATTTTCGTAAAAACCTGATTGCGATCGTAATGGATCAGCCTGAATTCATATTGACGAAAGACAACCTTGTTGCTGGATTCACCAGATCCGGACTGGGCAGGGTCATAGGCGCTTCGGAGTTTATGTGCATCGGCGAAGATCAGTACGGTGACCGGAATCAAGGGTTCCAACCAACAAAGTTTTTGGATGTGTGTGGTTCCATTAATCAAGATGATTCATGAATGCTAATCATTATCCGTTGCCAGCGAGTCGAAAAACTACGTAAGGCAGGGGTCATGCGGCCCTACCATCCTTGGCTCGGTTCGGGCTGGGCCACCTCTATCATTGACATTGGGCGTCGACCGAAAACTCATGGCTGTGTTCACACTGGGAGATATGAGGTCGGTCTGAGCCCAAGGTCGACCATATATTACTGGGAATTTGATACAAAGAGAAGATACTTTCATGGTTTCCAGACGGTCAATTACAAGGAGGCATACGCGATATACAGATCGGAGAGGTTTGGGATGTGGGAGGATTTGTGGGCGGCGCCACAGGGCAATCAACACAGTGGTCATTTAGTGCTAGCTGAACGCCACGTTAAAATTCGCGAGCTCCTTGTAAAAGGCATTCTATTGGTCATTTTGTGCCTCTTATCTCCTGTATTCTTATCCACTTGAATAGGACCGGGCGATTATGGTTTTCTTCACAAAGCAAGTCTGTGGGACCTGACCAAAGCAAACTTTAGTTGGGGTTGATAGCATCAGACCGGTGAGGGTGTGAAATCAGGTTTGAACTTTGGAGACATGTTCCACGAAAAGGAAGGAGAAAAGGTACCAGTGAGTTGCTCATGGTGCTGCCCCAACGAGCTGAAGTGTAACATAAATAATATGGCTGTGTGCTTAGAGACTTCTACACAATCCCCAATAAAGTTATTGTTAGACCTTTTACCCAGGCCAAGTCTATCACTTCTGCGACTGATCACACTGAGAATACAGCATCCGAAGGTGAGTATCACAAGATCTGAAGGGGACCTTACTCCAGAACCTGCGTATTGTGGGCAATCCTGACCATGACGAAGGCCAACCATGCTCGCGATGTTACAAGAACTT
>JANIEX010000874.1:0-17976 GCA_027627405.1 Leucocoprinus birnbaumii
GGTGGTAATGGTCTCCTCTGTTCTCTTTTTCCTTTTTGACACGCATATATCGACCGCTTTTGATACGCAAATATAGACTCGATGACCTCCGACTAGCCGCCAGGGGCTACGACTCCATCCAATACCGACGCTTTAACTCGAGCCAGACAGTACTCCCTTGGCATGTGACTACCTTGGGGGTGACCTCGATGGCTTTGCACTTGCCAGATACCTCCTTTGTTGTCGAGATTATACCTCAAGGGCTAAAGTAGAGCGCTTGGCGCACTAGACGCTACGCTCTCTTACTGGCCATTCTTGGTCGCTGCTGGTGCACGCGAAGCCCAGATGAAGTGATGATGTCCCTGTACATGTCTCATCGACTATGTTCCATGGATCTACTCCTTGCGGAGTTATCTGGTTCTTAACTCAATTGATAAGGATCGCATAAGAGGCGAGTACGATGGTGATGGTGATGGTGGTTCTAGAGCTGTGTGGAGAGCGAAGTTGTTTGGATTGGTGCTTATGGCTAGTGGTCTTACTGGGGGTGCGGTGCATGATAAAAGTTCTCAACAGCGCCAGCGGGTGATCTCAGCCCCACAAACATCGACTAAATTCCGGAACTTCTTGCCTGGCCTTATAATAAGTATAATGTTCCATAATTTCGCATCGGACCCAAAATCTGACATAATCCGATGGGGTCGCAGATCTCTCTAGGTCCCAGTTGGAGAAATTAGCGTTACTAGGGCCTAGTAACGCTCAAACTTTCAACCTAAAAGCAAGACACTCGAGTAAGTGTGAGATACACATTGTAGACATGTCTTCGAGTACAAAACGCAAACTGTATGGCCAAATGGGTTACTAAGTACGTGTTAGGAGCATAGATGCAGGCCGCCCCAGTGAATATGCGATGGGTCATGCATATACTGGAGGTTCAATTAGTCACTATCCGAATCGTCGTTTCCCCTGGTCTTGGCATTCCCTGGAAGTGGAATCTTATGTCCCCCGGCTTGACCCATGACATCGTTAGGATCATATTTCGCTTTGACCTTCATCAACCAACTGAGATTCTCCCTGTAGATCTTGTGAACAGGCACTGTCTCCAACGAGAGGTTGTTGTATAATGCAGGCTTTATCGGTGTCAACCCCTTGTTGCGGGCTAGAGCGCGAATCCGATTGAGGGTCCCCTTTAATTTAGTGATCCAAAATCCGTCGTCGGTTTTGTTCCGCCATCGGAAATAGACGAGCATTGGCCCGTAGGGTTCACTAGGCTTATGAGGCCATGCTGCACCAGGAGGACTGTTGGCAAAGATCTTTGGGTGAACAGGCCAGCAGTCGATAACTATGGATAGGCCCCGCCTTTTCTTGAGGTGAAAAGCAGATTTCTGTTAAAATGGTAAGAATCAAGGCCACAGACAAGATCTGCGTGAAAGACCAACGAACTTCGGCCTCCTCCGCCATCTTGTCGAGCAGTTCTTGCGTATATCGTGATATCATGAGACAGCCAAATCGCCCTCTGAAGCACATGAGATCCTTCGCTTCTCTGATGCAAATAATGATCGATTTACCGTTCATTCCGTTCCCCCATACTATCCACTTCTTCAGTAACCATCGCTCTCGGGAGAATCCCTTCCGTTTCATACTTCTTTCTCACTCTCCAGACGGCTTTCTTTGTATAATCACCTCCGTCTGAATCTCCCTGCGATCCGTAAAGTGTTCGATCGTCATCTGATTCAGTAGTCGACCTTGCTGAAGTTATTGACCTCGCCATGGAGCGTCCATCATTAGCTTCGACGCCATAGAACTTTCGAAACGACATCATTTCGAATCCGCATTCAGAATCATCAGATGTGGAGCTTCCGGTGCCGCTATAAACGGATCTCGCGATCTCCTTATTGGGGGAAGACTTTGATGGTTTTGGCCTGGAGGACGATTTGCGACCTATGGCCTGGAATAAATCTTTGGCGTCGTCGAAACCAGCCTTTCCTAATTGCCAGCGTGCGGGATCGGCCTTGAAGACATCTCCAGCACTCCCCGCAAGCCGTATGAACTCTTGAAATGGTGGGTTTTTGGTCGGTTTTTTGCCATCGAAAACGCATAGGACGGAGACGTTGCTCTATCGCAAGAGCATTAGTATTTTGATATGGGTTATGTAAGAAAGGAAAGTCGACCTTTACTTCCTCGTTTTCGAGACTATGCCGAAACGCAGCAACAATGGTGGCTTCTTGTCTCTTTTCGTTGTCCACGAACTCCAATATAGCGCTTTTGACTTTATCAACCCGCTTTCCCGGAATGATGAGAAAACCTCCCTGATACATTGATCATCAATTGATTTCCCAACGTAATGTAGAGAGGGCACGAACATAAGTCGGTCCTTGTTCGTATGTTTTCAGAGTGAAACTGGTGACGATGCCGAAGTTGTTTCCTCCACCCTATATCAGAAAAAAGACAGCATTTGTTCGTCAGGGATTGTATAGGTACCATTTTTTAGAATAAATAAAAAACACTCACTCGCAATGCTTCATAAAGCTCCTTATTATTGTCCTGACTTACTTCGCGAATGATCGTACCGTTACCCGTAACAATGTCATACTTGACAATGTTGTCAATGCCGAGACCATATTTATTGCTCTTCAGCGAATAGCCGCCGCCAAGAAGCCAGCCACCCACACCGACGCCTTCGGACGAAGCCCCACCAATGACATTCCGGCCAGTAGGAGCAAGGGTGCGGTAGACTTGGTCCCAGAGGCAGCCGGCTTCAACTTCAACCAACGAGGTAGCTTTGTCATACTTGACTTTATTAAATCTCGACATGGATATTTGGATACCGGTTGTGGAGCTGAACGTCGGTGCCATCCCGTGCCCCCCACATTTGACCTTGTAGAAGACCAGATTTTGAATGGGCTAAAAAACAACCAGGTAGGAAAAAGTGCTCACGGCAAAAGGTACCTTGTACACGTTGAGGACTTGCATCTAATGATCGCCGAAAAAGTTAAGGAGACTCAAGACTCGGGGTGTAGGATTAATACCATTTTTGACAGGTCATCAGAGTTTTCCGGGCTGCACGACGATCTGTGCAACCTCGCTGCTACTGGCGAGAAAATGGCGGATACCATCTTTGTAACCTGAGCTACCTAATGATATGAGCATTTCAGTACCTCAACGCTTAAGAGTGGCACAATTGAGACTAGCCCCATTCAAAGCACCCGGATGACCCGTTATCGCATATGGATTGAAATTCCTGGATGGCGACCGAGAGCTGAGAAGTTCTTGGAGTCAGTTTGTTATCGCGGATCGTTGAGTCTTTACATACTTGGGTCGCTTCGGACATGATCTTCTTTGGCATTAGGGATGGGAATTGAACAAGTATGTAAACTCTGGGTTTATCTGGTGGCTTGGTGTGCGAGATGGGTATAAAGAAGCGGCCGTGAATCACTTCTTTAAAGGGCCCAAAAGCTACCTAGTAACTGACATGCACTCAGTATGTCGTCATTCTACAGCATACTACAGAGCGTTGGAAGTCTGCCTCTGGTGTAATGAGAAAATATGCTCATGGCTGACGTTCGCAGAAGTGTGACATTGAGATGGTTTGGCGACACAGACGTAGGAATCTCGGGCATGGGGATTCAACGAGGTCAAACGGGATAATAGTAGATGGCACATCGTTGTGAAGTGCAAGGCATGCTCGAACAGAGAGTGGGGTGCGAGTACTCTGACGTCCGATGGGTCTCAGGAAGCCTGATGGACACTGGCAGCTGTTCAGAAAGAAGCATTGGCCCCCGCATATCAGGTTGAACTTGAATGGGGGATCCCCGGGCTTGGGTCTCATGGGCGGCAGCTCGCGTCTGGCCTCTTAAGAGGATAATTCAGGTGTAGTCTACTTCACACAGAGATGCACCATTGCATTTGGGTGCAACCCAGGCTTGATTGACAAACAAAATCACAACCTGTTCAGTCGCAATGATTTTGACGAGTAGGGTATAGGGTCGGCCTAGCGCAGGAGGGACGAATTCCCACGGCCGGTGGTGGTCAAGAAGCGTCGCGCCTATGCACCTCACTACTCGTACTCATCTATGGTATTGGCGAGCCAACTCACTTGGCTTGTGGCTGGGGTTGAAGCAGAAGGAAGGTTCTATCAGCTTTAAACGGCCCACCTGTCTGCCCAAATGCTTTGCACGTGGGACGTCCCCGACTCTCGGATTACGTAGGACAGCAGACGAGCCGCTCGCTCGCCCGCCCACGTCAGCCAGCAGACCGTCCCATGACGGCGCGTGACGACATAAGATAGCGTCGTGACATCCAAGAACGTTACTAAACTGGGGGGTAGCTAGAGTTCTTTGCATCAAGTTGATCACATCCTCAGTACTCAGTACTCAGCACTCATAATCGATGCACCTCTTTCGAGTTCACCGTGCTTCTTCGTCGCAATTGAATCAATGAATGCTCTCTAGATGAAATGGGCGGCAGCGATGAAACGTAGAATCCTCCCGTTTTTACGAAGAACAGAAGGTCCAATCCTTCTAGTGCATCACCCTCGCCATATACATGCCCCACCAATACAGTGCTGATTCGAAAGCCCTCGAACGTGTCCAATCCCGTGGCAAACCTTATCGAACAGGAACGACAATGGACTGGCGTTTGGAAGTCTCTCAAGGCTTTGAACAGCGCCTCCCCCTCGTGTGGAATGTTGTGGTTCTCATTATCGTCATCAATGCAGATAACAATCTAAACGCTGGGGTTACTTGCTGGTGGCCATTGCTCATTCATGTCCAGCAATGTTATACCTGATGGCTTCGCGACCCGGGTCCCTGGCTAGTATCTGGGTGTGCTGGCGAATGTCGCAGGCCGCTATGCCACTCCGTGATAGATTACATGTCAACGGGAGACGGGCTTCCGTATAGCAGGAGCTCATACTTGCCTATCCTGTAGGCTACATTCTTCTTTCCATGGAACACTGCCTAATTAGGCCAAGGTGGTAGAGCCTTTCGAAAGATATACTGCGAGTCTCCTTCCTGACACAGATGTGACTACGCACCACCGTCCTATTGAAGAGCAGCAGGACGTGTGCCCTCATTCTTCCCAGTCCTCGCAGAACATACTGTTTCTTTCTATCGCCTACGTCGACGACAACTTGAACTTCTAGATAGCGTTTGTGCATTTCAAACCTTGGCATATCAAAAGTCACTTAACGGCGCCACAAGCTCTGTATTAGGTCTCGCAAAGGTTTGGCTCAACCCTCAAGCCTCTTGTCCTTCTGGCAAATGAGGTCGAAATCAACCAACAAGTCGGTGAATGCTATGTCATGGGAAGTGAGTTGCGGCGAGCATTGTTTCCGATACCTGAATGCTTCACTGAAACCCTTGCCTTCAAAGCTCTCACGTGCTATCAAAGACTTTGAAGATATCTGTTCTCGTTCAAGTACCGGTTCGAAATGTTATCAGTGGGGTACGCAGCACTACGTCTCTCCCTAGCCTTTGACTGATAACACCCGCACAAAGGTAGTCAACTCTATAAAGATAGCATCCGCCATTTTCTCGCCAGTAGCAGTGAGATTTCACAGATAGCGGTCCTACCTGGAAGCACGGAAGACCTATCGAAGATGGTAGTGTTTTACGGTCCGGGTAATAACGGTACATAAGTCTGACTTCACCGCAGATGCGAGTGCTCAACCGACTGAGAGTTCCGTTCGCTGTGAGTTCGAAGCAGCATCTAGCTTGTTAATGATTTCACGGATGATATGTGACAGGTGAAGGGTGGCGGTCATGGAATGGCCCCAGGTTTTAGCTCTACCACCGGCATCCATATATCGATGGCATGTTTCTCTCAGGTCGTTTTTGATCCGAAAACGAATCTCGTCGAAGTTTCTGCCGGATGTCTTTGGGACCAAGTCTACAGTAGTCTTGCGTCCTGGGGCCGAAACGTTGTTGGTGGTGCCTCCTCAGAGGGTGTCGGCGTTGGTGGTTGGCTTCTAGGGGGAGGCTACTCTTTGAAGAGTAACAGATATGGCCTTGGTATCGACAACATCGTCGCCTACGAAATTGTTACCCCGGATGGCAAGGTACGTAAGGTAACAGAGAAACAACACAAGTCACTTTTCCATGCTCTGAGAGTAGGTGCACCTTGACCGCGAATCGCTTCTTCTGCGTGCCTGCGGATCTGACTTTAGCCACTCTGCCAGGGAGGGGGGAACAACTTCGGTATTGTCACCAAATTTACGCTTAAGACTCACATACAAAGCCCGGAAACATTTGTGAGTTGCCCATACAGCGTACTTACACGAATACTAATCAGGCTTGCGATATAATCTCACTGTTCACCAAAGGGGTCATACATTGTAGTCTGCGCGTCACGATCGGAAGAGGTTAAGAATGCAATCGTAGACTTCGTACAAAACGAGCAGCGTCAAGAAGCTACTATTGTCGCGGCATTCAGACACGTGCTCAAAAATGGAAAAATTGAGGTGATGTCATTGCCACGCATGTAGAATGAATTGTACGACTGAGACCTAGTTTTTGCAGAGCAACGTCTCCGTTTTGTGCGTTTTCGATGCCCCGAAGCCAAAGCGTAAACGGGATGTACCCTTCCAGGAATTTAAATCTCTGGAACGGAACGGTGATGTCTGGAAGGCTGACCCTGCTGGATGGCAACTGGGGAAGGCTGAGCTAAGTGTTCATGATGGCTCACTCGAACGCATCAACACTACTTCCCAACGACGGCCATACACGAAAAAGCCAGTCTTCGTCAGCAGTCGACCATCCTCAAGGGTCTCTAGCCGGTACAATGATGACTCCGGCAATGATTCTGGCAATGATTCTGGCAATGAGAAGGATACAAACACGAGCTTTGTACAGATGACCTATTATCGGATGTTTGGCGTGCGAACTGGCCAGATGCGGGCCATGACAGGCTCAATATCTCTGAATGACGCATACGCGGCATCTGACGATTCAGACGACGATTCAGACGACGACAGGTATTGGTATGACGATGAAGATGACGACAGATATTTTGATAGAGACGAAGAAGACGAAGGCAACGACGACGGCTATTCTGGTAGTGACGATGAAGACGATGACAATGGGTTTGGAGATGACGATGGCGAAGATTTTGGCAGAGACGAGGAGGTGGGCTTCTTCTATATCATGTTCGGTGACAACATTCAGATCGCCATCAGGAGGATAGTGGCTCGGAAAACAGTGACTCGGAAAACGAAGCCGAATCCGACTCAAGCGAGCCTACCGATGATGAAGCGACCCTCTTCGACTCTGAAGAAGAGTATAGGAGTGTCCGGGGCAAACCTCGCATACGTTTTTCTGAATCAAGGATCACTAACCGTGGCAAAACCACTAGGCGCGTCATGGAGACAAAAAAGGTAGACAGTATGGGAGAACTAAACCAGAGGTTCGTCTCATACTAAGTACTTCCCGCCATCAGTAACCTGGATCAGACGACTAGGGGTCGGTTTGGTTGTCTCATGGTTTCGTCGTACACAAAACCCCTACTCGACAAGATGGCTGAAGAAGCTAAGGTGAAGCAAGTGGCTCATTGTTCTGGGTGCCCATTGAATTCTCATCTAGAAAGCCGCTGGTTTCCTGAAATCGCACCGTGGTATATCGGTGGTGGTCGATTGCTGGCCCGTTCATACCTCCATTTTTGGCAACAGCCCTCCCGGTGCAGCGTTTCCTCATCATCCCCGTCAACCTTACGGACCCCTCCTAGCATACTTCAAGTGGGAGAATGAAGCCGATGATGATTTCTGGATTACTAAACTGAAGGGTACACTGAACCGCATTCGCGTGGTCGCTCGCGGCCTGGGGCTCACGTCGAAGAGGCCAGCACTTTACAACAATCTTTCATTGGAGACAGTACCCAGCCACAAGATTTACAGAGAGAACATGGACTGGTTGATGGAAGTTAAGGCAAAGTACGATCCCACTGATGTCATGGCTCAAGCGGGCGGGCATAAAATCCCACTCCCGAGCAGCAACAGGCGACTGGAAGCTAAACGAAGAGGAAAGCGGTGTGTATCTTGTTTTAAAGGCCCTCTGAACCTCACTCATGGATTCGTGATAGCATTCACCGCCGCTAATATGATTTTGAAAGTGACAACCCTATCTCTTGAATTCGACTAATGCGACCCATTGCTGTAGTGATTTTGCCTTCATATGACCTGCATTTATCTCCTTGATAAACCTATGAAGATCATAATTGATAACTCCCATATGCCTTTTTTATTCCCCGATTTGATTGATCTGTGTCTAATCTACTTGCCATGTCGACTTTATGCTCCTAGACACTTTCGTGAGTCCCAATGATTCTCAATGTCATCTAAGAAATCAGGCCTAGTTTTCAAGTTGGTACCAGAAAGGATTATCTATCTCCTAATATACAAAACCCAGCTAAATAACAGACATTACATTCGTGATCTTCTCGTGCATACGAAATCGAGACATATACGCCGTGAAACTCGAAACAAATTAGGCATTAAACCACTCCCCTTTTGCATTAAGTGCTCTTGGTATCAGTCACACTGACATCCTCGGGATCCTTCTCCCTAACATCCACATCGGTATTATGCTTCTCATCAACACTGCCAGGGTTGAAGTCGATTTCCTCGAAATCTTCTACACCGATTTTACGGACCACTGTCCAGGCGAACGGTAATGAGAGCACAACTGTATTTGAAGTTAGAAGTTGTCCTGAAAAAGGTGGTATAGTACTCACTGAGACCGATGTTCAAGCCGATGGAAAGCCAGTCGGTCGTGTTGCTGGACTTGATGCCGTATGCAACGGCTTGACCAGCACACTCAACACCACGTAACACTCCAGTCATATATGAGAGCGTGATGAAATCGCTGGACACTGGTCAAGCAACAACAACACGTTAAGAGTCTGCCGCACGAAAAAAAAGAAGTCGGATCTTACTGTGACTGATAATCCAGTACAAAAGTGTTTGCGTAGCCATCGTGGCAAACTCAAACATAACGAACAAGGCGAACGTCTTGCCAAATATCGAGCCGGATGTCCAGTCAATCCCAGGTCCATTATTCTGCAATGTTTTGGTGATAACCGCTGCCCAAACCCAGAGGCCCAGATTCAGAGCCATCAAGAAAATCCAACTCCACCTCGCGCGTTGCTTGACGGAGAGCTTAGCGTGATCGAGGAAATAGCCGATCGCGAAGCCACCGGCAATGTCTCCCCATGGTACTACGAAGGCGCAAAGCGCACGGCTACGGACGTTGTAGTATTGAGTTTGCAGAGTTCCTGGTGCAGGTGATTAGATATATGATTTGTGAGGGGCTGGATTTGATGCGTACCAATATAGGAGTTATAGAACCATGAGGTGAAGAACAGGGGGCAGAGCAGAAGAATCTTTTGAAAATTATCTTAGTGAGATAGTCATTGAGCAGTGAAATGAATCGACTCACATAACGGGAACTGATGACCTTCCAGAACTCGTACAGAGTTTGAGACCACTCCATCTTTCGGAAGGCAATTTTGACACCATCCCTCCTTTGCACCTTCTCCGGCTTGGAAAGAAGGAGTGCGATGAATGGTCCAGCACACATGATACCGATAATGACAAGGTATGTCTCGAGGGAGACGGCACCGGTCGAGTCAAGCTTCGCGTTCAAACCAAAGATGATGGCTCCACCGATAACAGGTGCTGCATTTCGCATGAAGACCCAGAGACCCAACATACGACCCCGATGACTTGGCTCGGGATAGGCTGAATAAATTTTATTTTTAGCCGAAGGTATTATCAGTAATGCATCGTGGTCATACCGGTGATAATTGGCCCTTCAACGGAGTACATCAGGCCGTCCGTAGCGCCAGAAAARATTGACCCAAAGAGAAGGAACCACTGAGTTCCATTCTTGGAGTTCAGATAGAGACTGCCTGCATAGCTGGTTGATCGCGTTCAGCGGAGTTTACAAGGGGGACACATGCCAGATGCTCACATGATATCGCCTGTACTAGAGATCTAACCAGTTTGAGTCACGGCGCGCTGGGTGCGATAAGAGTACTCACGAGGAGTGCCAGTCGGACACCGATCTTGCTGACTATGACGCCTCCAATGACACACAGGACAGCCATGAAAACTAGACGAACTCAGAAGATTGTTCTCCTCGACGAGGGATAATGGTCGTGTTCTCACCATACCCGGCAGCGGCGGTAGCGTTAGCGTACCAGGGTGTAGCTAGTCCACCAGCGCCCAAGGAGCTGAGGGCATTGTACATGCCAGGGGCCTGGAAAAAAAGTGAATTAGTTCAATCTCAAGGCAGAAAAACCAACATACGCAGAAGAAGACGCCGCCCACGACGATGACCTGGAAAATGGTGCTACGGAACCAGTGAACATCGTAGGGCGCCACCTCGGCGGTAGGCTCAGTGGCCTTGGTGGACATGGGTGCTCAGGTGAAGAAGCGAGAGAGTTGACGCCCTTGCCTCGTCCTTATTTAAAAGAGACGATAAGCTTGGGAGAAATTAAACATGAAAACTTGTGGACCATGAGGGCGTTTTCTGCTAAATATAAGCGGTCGGACAGTTTAGACGAGAGGGCGAACGATATTGCATGAGAACCGGAGGTAGATATGGGCAATTTCCCTTTCTGGAACATCGTCCTGGGATGCCCGCATGGTCCTCCGATCCGCTTTTGAATGGAGGACGAAGATGCCGAAATGACCAGGAGAGATAAAGAGGCCTGGGTGCTAGAGAGTAGTCTTGCGGCTGCAGTGGGAGACTACTGCCCCATGTTTGATGGAGCAGAAGCTGGGATAGCCGATGAAACGTCGCAGGAAGATTCGAAGTCAGAAGATCCGCATAAGGGAGGAGTGGTGGCTGTGCAACTTGAGCTGGCTGTTCCTTTACGACGGCGCCAATTCAGCAGGTCTTTGCCACCATCCTATGATAATACCCCTGGCGCACAATGCGTCTTCTCTGGCCAGCCGCCTTCCTTCTTCTCCTGCAGACCGCGCTTGCGGCGACTCCTGCAAAGCGTCACTACGACACTCATAATTACTATGTCATCGAACACAACCCTCATTCATCCTCTGCATCGCTGGACGATGTGCTTCGGACTCTTGGTGTAGAACTTGTAGAAAAAGCAGGAGAACTGGAAAATCACTGGCTCGTGCGAGTAATCAAACAAACACACGGTTTGCAAAACGGGAGGAGGAGCCTCGAGACCCGGTTCTCGAAACATACCAACAGCTACAGGCTAGAGCTCACTCGCCCCTTTCAATAAGATCCAACGACGCAGACCATGCGCGCAGGATCGTTTCCTCTGTCAGATACCTTTCCAGGCAGGAACTTAGACGTCGAGCCAAGCGTGCTCCTCCCCCTCTGACACGGCCTGCTGACGACGCCCTGTCTCGCGAGATCGCAACAAGACTCGGCATCCAGGACCCTCTATTCGATAAACAATGGCATCTCGTCAATAACGAATACCCTGACCACTCAATGAACGCAACGCCGGTATGGGAGATGGGGTTCACAGGAAAGGGTGTGATCTCTTCGTTGGTGGACGATGGTCTGGATTATACAAGTGACGATCTTGCAGCAAACTTCGTACGCTCCATCGCTTTCATTAATGAGCGCTTTTCTTACCTCTCAAAAGGATGCTGAAGATTCGTATGACTTTAATGACCATGAACCCCTTCCAACACCCAAAAACTTCGATGATCACCACGGCACCAGATGCGCCGGGCAAGTCGCTGCACTAAAGAACGACGTCTGCGGAGTTGGCATTGCCTACGAGTCTAAAGTTGCGGGAGTCCGCATTTTGTCCGGCCCCATCTCCGACATTGATGAAGCCGCAGCTCTTAACTACGGATTCCACAACGTGTCTATCTACAGCTGCAGCTGGGGCCCGCCTGACAATGGTCAATCTATGGAGGGGCCAGGATATCTCATCAAGAAAGCCGTCGTCAATGGAATCAACAACGGGCGAAATGGCAAGGGCTCAATCTTCGTCTTCGCTAGCGGTAACGGCGCTGCCCAGGGCGACCAGTGCAACTTTGATGGTTATACCAACAGCATCTACTCGGTTACAGTCGCTGCTATCGATTACCAAGGATGCATCCCTACTACTCAGAACCTTGTGCGGCCAACATGATCGTGGCATATAGTTCTGGTGGTGGACAACACATCGTGCGTATAATTTTATTTCATTGACTGACATCAGGTTCTCATGTCATGTATTTTAGGTCACGACTGACAAGGGCAAGGACAAATGTGCTACGACGCATGGAGGTACATCCGCAGCTGCTCCGAATGCCGTCGGCGTTTTTGCGCTGGCTTTGCAAGCTAGGTATGTTTAATTGTTTTCTATCGATGTTTTAGTCTAACTCTGATTCTGCAGGCCTGATCTGGGATGGCGCGATATCCAACATCTCTGCGTCCAAACAGCGCGAAGAGTAAACCCAGAAGATTTAGACTGGGAGAAAACTGCCACGGGGAGAATGTATAGCTACAAATACGGTTTCGGAGCGCTCGACGCCTACGCATTTGTCAAAGCTGCTCAAACATGGACGCTCGTCAAACCGCAGACTTGGTTGTCAACAGAAACGATCCAAATCAATGGCGGTAAAATGACCAGTGAAGGCAATTATACCGGTGGACAGTTCATTGGATCCGGCGGCGTCGAGAGCAAAATGACCATTACTCAGCAAATGCTGACCGACAACAACTTTGAGCAGCTCGAGCACATCAACATCAAAGTCTGGATCCAGCATACTCGACGAGGGGATGTAGAAGTCGCTCTTACTAGTCCAAATGGCGTCAGGAGCGTTTTGGCAAGCAAACGTCAATTCGACACCGACACAACTGGTTTCCCTGGTTGGACATTCATGTCCGTGAAGCATTGGTCAGTATCATTTCCAAACTCCTATATGAATACTCACTAAATCAACACAGGGGTGAAAATCCCATCGGCGACTGGACGATCCGCGTTTCCGACCAAAACGAACCCGACAAGAACAATGGTTCCTTCCTCGGTTGGAACATGATGTTCTGGGGTTCCGCAATCGACCCAGACAAGACTCGTGACTACGAAGTTCCCAACGTTGACGATGTCCTTCCGCCAACGGCAGCGCCTATGATCCCAATCCTGCCTTCAGGAACAACCAAACAACATCCAAAACCTACAAGTCACCTACCAGGCGATCATGGTACCAAAGAAGGCGAAAACTCTAAACCTGCGTTTGGTTCTCCAACACCTTCACCAAGTTCGACCAGTATCGACGCAACGCCTGACGAAGGGTGGTTCTCTGATTTATCTAAACTCGAATCCAGCCAGAAATGGTTCTTTGGTGCGATAGCACTCGTTGTCTTGTTCGGTATCGGAGCGGGTGTATTCTTTTTCTTGCGTAGACGTAAGCAACGGCTTGCAGGGTATGGAAGACTTGATCATGAAGAGATGTCGATGAGTGGGTTGGGAGGTCGTGGTGCTAGTGGTGGCGCGGGTAGGACTAGGGAGTTGTATGATGCGTTTGGTGAAGTTTCGGATGATGAGTATGCGGATGAGAGTACGGGGGTTGACGAGGCCTCCGGCAGTTGGAAGATCGACGGAGGGGATTGGATTCCATTCGGGATTTTTGGATGATGAGGACCCTGCAACTACTGGTGGTGTGACACCTAGACAGGAGCAGTATCGTGATGAGAGCTCAAGTGAGGAAGAGGAGGAGGAAGAGGAAGAGGAAGAAGAGGAAGAAGAGGAAGAAGAGGAAGAAGAGTCGGACGACGACAGTAATGGTACCCCTAAAGCAAGAGAGGAAAGGAGGTTGATTAGCCCCACCGGCGAGCATAGTTCAGCGACCAGCACAAGCGGAGAGGGAAGCTGGGAGCATACGAGCACGTCGTTAACATAGAAGGACTTGCACTCGATACATACCTTCGTTCAGAGATATAGTTCATTGGTTAAATAGTATTGCTTTCTTTGGATTTCGCTGTATTTATCGTAAACGTAAATTCACCTAACCCATTGTATGTTTTTCGGTTATTGAAAGGTTGTATATTGTCTAACTAGGCTAGTCATCACAACACAAGCAGTAATTCCAGATGAGAACAACAGAGCAGAAAACACAAGAAGAAAGAAAAGGCTCGAGAGAGAACCTCGGGTAATCGTACAGGAATACATTATACACAACAAAGTAAGCGACAGATGAACATTGTTTCCTCAAGCACGGATGGTATTGAATTGAAGCTTGGCACCGTTGTTGACCAAGAACCAGATATCCAGATCTTCATACTATGAGAACAATACCATCAGCACCAATTAATTGTAAAGACATAATCATAACTTACCTGACGAATAGTCTCCATAAGCTGAGCCTCCGTAAACCCAGCGTTGAGCACTCTCGCACGAACATCAACCATAGAAAGTGTTTCGTCATCTTCATCTTCATCCGAATCAACATCCATATCCCTCTCACCCGCAGGTCCCTTACCCATCCTCTTCTGCCTTTTTCTCCTCCCTCTTGCACCACCCATGCTTTTGACCAATCGGTAAATCTGACTGACAACCGACTTGTCTGGCTCGTACTCCTTCTCGTTGTCGTCATGCAGACTTTCTTTACTACATTCCATCAAGCGAAGAGCTTCGTCGATATCACCATGCTCAACTGAGTCTGCGAAACGTAGACGAGCGAGTGCTTGTGCGAGACGAAGGACGCCGAGGAGGGTACGTGCGGAAGTGTAGGTGTGAGATTTGTTGGCTTTTTCGTCTTCTTTTGACATTTTACGGAGACGGACGTAAGAATCGACGACATAGTTTGATACTTCGGGCGGGACGACTGGTCGTCGTTGACGAGCCATGGCGATGTAGTGTCTATCATAAAGTAAGCTTGTGTGGTGTTAAAACGTAAGCAAGTAAATACCTCATGATGTTGGGTTCAATGACTTCAACCTCAAGTTCAGGATGCTGGTTGTTCATATGCACATACGTGACGTGCTGAGCCAAACGCTCGTCATCTTCACGAGTAGGCTTGTCGAGAATAAGGAAAAGAAGATCAAAACGGGAGAGAAGGGCAGCCGGAAGGTTGATGTTTTCAACTGGTGATACTTTAGTGTTGTATCTCCCGTACAGAGGGTTGGCAGCGGCGAGGATAGAGGTACGTGCGTTGAGGGTGGTTGAGATGCCAGCCTTGGAAATCGAGATGGTTTGCTGTTCCATAACTTCGTGAATGGCTGTACGATCGGACTCTTCCATCTTGTCGAATTCGTCAATACAGCAGATGCCATTATCAGCTAGAACAAGTGCTCCACCCTCTGTCGTGGCCCGTTAGTTGACCATTAGTTGACCAGTGAAACTGGATGAACCAAGGGCTTACCTAGAACCATTTCATCTGTGACAGGATCGCGCATGACAGCAGCTGTGAGACCGACACCCGAAGATCCTTTGCCAGTGGTATATACACCACGAGGCGCAATCTTGGAAATGTATTTCAATAGCTGAGACTTGGCAACACCAGGATCACCCATAAGGCATATGTTGACATCTCCTCTGATTTTCATACCATCCCCGGTCAGTTTGGTGACACCTCCAACAAGCAACAGAAGCAGAGCTTTTTTGACATCGAGGTGTCCATAGATTTCCGGGGCAATACTCATTGCGAATCTGTTGTAAATGTTTCCGTCGCGTTTGAGTTGCTCAATCTTTCGGATAACCTCAGGCGTCACCTCCATATCGCTGTACTGTTTCTTGAGTTGATGGATATGAGAGGCTTCAACATATGTGTCTGTGAGAAGACCGGCGCGAATCGCTTGGAAGCCAGTGTAAGGTACGGGAAGGAAAATGCCACCAATGTGCACGACATCGCCTGGGTTCATCGAACGGGTAAGGTTTCCGTGAACATGAATGGTCATTGACCTAGGAATGTGTCCGACTGGTACTTGATCCGCCTAGCCATCATTGAGAACACAAAAAGTCTTGGTTGAAGTCTTTCGCTCACCATTTCCTGGATTTTGACTTCCTGGAAGGGACTGAATCGACATGCCCTGGTCTGCATGTGAAGAGAGCCACGGATGCCGTTCTTCTTACACTCGTTTTCATTCTGGCAGTCGACGAGAGGGTTGAATGTTTTTTGGGCAATATCCTGGAACGTTTCTGAGCCACAGACGTCACAAGTGTACGCGTTGACTTGAAGAAGAGGTTTGACTTCGGACACTCGAGTGACAATGCCGCGAACAGTGATGAGACGACCGAGATAAGAGCCCTTCACATCTCGTACGGCGAGTGGTGCATCCTTTTTGAGGGGCTTGAAGTAGAGGTTACTGTGAAAGTGGGTAAGCGGTCGACGGGGTACAGCGTTGGGCGGAGCTCACTATCTCCTGAGAAGGTGATCAGGAAATTTCTCCTGCCCGCCCTCGATCTGGTCATTGCGTTGTCGTCGTTGGTGGAGGATTACATCGATGACCTCGTCGTACTCGGAGATGTCGCGTGTCGGAGGAGGCATGAGTTCATCTACGACCTCACAAAAGAGCTGAACATATCGACGAGTGTTGAAGCGTATCCGGGAAACAAGACTGCTCTCAGTAGATTCGTGCTGTCATGCAAGATTAGAGGATGTTAACATGAAGTTCTTAAGAACTCACCGAGTAGATATCCTCGAGCTCGACTACGAGCATCTGCTGCTCCCGATTTGCAATCTTTTGCTGTTGGAGGCATGAGCACGTTAGGACGCGTCAAAAGCGCGTATCGACGCGTACCAGTTGGGTCATGTATTTAAGCTGTCTTGTATCGTCCTCGTCTGCATTCTCGTTGTCGCGAATGTCGATATCAGCAAAGTTCTGCTCGAGGTCCTTTTCTTGTGACCCTTTAAACTTGGACAAGAAATCCTTAATTTTATCTGGACAAAACTTGAGCACGATATTGAAGCAGAGAGGAGTATTGCTTGTATACCTTTGTCGGACCTGTAGTCAACTCCGAGGTCAACGACGGGGAGCGAAGCCATGGGTGGGAAGGGAGAGAGGGAACTGATGGGAGGGTCCAAGTCGGTGTTTGAGTTTGACCTTGTCTCCCACTTGATCTCTCTGTATTATAATGAAAGACGCTCGAGTGTACATTGAGATTCCGGAGACTCCTCCCCACGTCCAGCACCTCAAGCGTTCTCTGAGGTCTCCATCGCCGACTCATGCCCCGCGAGTGAAAAAATCCAGGACGCAACCCAAGGATGCTAAGGTCTCGCTTTCGTGTTGCAGCCTTCTGGGCGTATCTCGCTATGCATCTAACGGACTTGTGGTACCTCGTTAGACGCATCCTCCGGCTCCTGTCTCTCCTACCCTCTCTGTATGTGATATCACATCTACGGAAGACCAAAACAACCTCGAAGGCACGTCTGACAGTCTCAACCGCTATGCTTTAATACTGACATCACATAGGTGATTACATTCACGAGGATAATTTACTCGCTGAAGAGACAGACGCGTTGGAGGATGGCAACGTTTCTGATAGTCTTCCGATTCTCTTATTGGAGGATGTATCTGTATTTGAGCGAAGTTTGGATGAGCTGGTCCCACTGAGTCGGCTGCTTGAGTTACGGCCTGAATACCCAATGCAGGCCCCCGAGCTTTATGCTACAGGATACTCGAAACATTGGCTAGTTGCAGGATTTGGTGACAGCGATGATGAGGGCCATCACGAAGTCCACGACGATTTTCGGATAGCAAGTGACGACGAAGACGATGAGGAAGACAGGCTTTCACTAAGAAACGGCGACGAATTGGAATCGGCCTCGACAGCCACTAAAACTTCGACAATCTTGGAGGTCATGTTCTACCATTATCCCGAAACGAAGAGAATGGATCGGTGTGTGTGCTTTTGAGCGGTCATTTCCTTAACTTACCTCTACCCAGAAATCTATACATACGGACTCAAAAAGCCTGGTATATTCTAGGAAAACCTTCAAGGCTTTACGAAGACCTCTATATACCTCTGTGGTCTCAGGTATATGCACTGCATCTCGCAATTCAGGCAGCTATGGATGATATTCGGCTGACT
>JANIEX010000875.1:0-17972 GCA_027627405.1 Leucocoprinus birnbaumii
CGCGAAGAAGAAAGGCTCCTCCACCCCCACCGTCGAACCCCAGCCCTCTCCAGGCGCAGGTCTCAAAATGGCCGCTCATCCCCTCCTGCTCGAACCAACACAAACGACCAACCAATCCAAAAAAAGACCGCTACAAACCTATGCAACCCAAATTCGCATCTATCAAAGCTAATGTCCGCAATGCACCCACACCACCGCCTGCAGCGACACCCACACCCATTATCCCTACACCTAGTCCGGCTCTCGCTAACCCTTACGCTGCGGGATCTGCTGCCGCAGGAAAAGACGACACGGGGACTGGGTTTGAAGGCGCACCGAGGGAAAGACATGGAAGGAATTTTAGGTTTAATCCGAAGGGCAAGTATGTTGCGCTTGCGAATCAGATGAGGCAGGAGCAGCAGCTCGAAGCGCTTAAGCAGAGGATTGCGGAGAGTGCGAGAAAGGCTGGGTTGGATAGTGATATGGGCATTGAGAAGCATATCAAGGTAACGGTTTAGTATGTGCACGCGACTTATCAGCTAACTTGTTCGATGCAGAGACCACCACCGCCGGACGCGGAATGGTGGGATGCGGCACTATTGCCGACGAAGGATTACACGGATATCGAAACCTTTGGTATCGAGCAGCTGAACATCAGATCAAGCGATTCGCCTGTATCAATTTACATCCAACATCCTATTCCTATTCCTGCTCCTGGAGATAAGACCGAGGCGGAACTTAAACCGCTCAAACTCACCACCAAGGTCAGACCGGTTCTAACTCGAATTGGGACGCATATACTGATGTATATGCACCATAATCCAGGAGCAAAAGAAACTGCGTAAACAGAAACGCAAGGAGAAACTCCAAGATAAGCGAGATCGAATCCGTATGGGACTCGCACCTCCCGATCCACCCAAAGGTACGCTCCCCATCCCTCCTCCATCCCTCCCTTCTCTCCTGACTAACTCAAAACCCAAATAATAGTCCGCCTCGCAAATCTAATGAGAGTCCTAACCTCCGACGCGATTCAAGACCCAACCCGAGTCGAGGCACGCGTCAGAAGAGAAGTCGCAATGCGTAAACACACGCATGAAAAGATGAACGCTGAACGCAAGTTGACTGATGATCAAAAGAGGGAGAAGGTTGAGAATAAGAAAGTTGAGGAAGAGAAGAAGGGTTTGGTTGGTGCTGTTTTCAAGTATGTCTCCTCCTGTCTCCTCCTCCTCCTTTCCTCCATCCCCCTTCATCCCTCTTCGTAAACTCAACCCTCGAACTAACGCTCACCTTTTTACTTCAGAGTCAAAATCCTCTCAGACCCCGCACATCAATTCAAAGTTCGAAAAAACGCCGAACAGCTCAATTTAACAGGCGTATGCATATTCCATCCAGGGTTCAACGTCATCTACGTCGAAGGCGCAGCTAGATTTATCAAGAACTACAAAAGACTGATGTTACACCGTATCGCATGGACTGAACACGCCCGACCCCGAGGCGGTGAAGACGTCGAGTTAGCTACTCCAGCCCCCGATGAAGGCGACGAAACTCAAGCCCCGGGTGGTGACACTGCTGCCGGAGGGGATACCAAAGGCAAAGGCAAAGCTACCGAGGGTGAGGGTGAGGGAGGTAACGCGCCAGCGTCGTTGGAAGATAACAAGTGTTGGCTGATTTGGGAAGGAACGTTGAGAGAGAGGGCGTTTACGGGNTTNAAGGCTAGGAGTGCGCCTACGGAGAGNGATGCGAAGGAGTTGTTGGGTGATATGAAGGGGTATTGGGATATGGCGAAGAATTGGAAGGGGGAGGAAGAAGAGTGGCTTTGAGGCGCTTTGATATTTGTTTCCTTTGTTTTTGTGATTTCTTATGTGCCTTATACCTGGTCGCGGTTCTCTTGACGGCCTTTTGTAACCCCAGTAACCTATAACATGGGATCATCCACCTCACGATTTGATGATTTATTCCTTTCAAAAGGTATGGAGGTCTATCATCGGGAGGGGGACCGAGTGGTGTCGTCTCGTGAACTGCTGATATAATACCCAGAAACAAATTTTGGTGTGTCAGTGCAACCGCCCTGGGTTTACACCACCACGTACCCAGATGGCTGGCAAACTCCTAGGCTGCACTATTAAAGACTTTTTGCAGCGCTATGCTCCAGCTATTCCAGACGATGCTGTTGTTAAGGCCATTACTCGAGTTTTGGATCATCACTGTTCAAATCTGGGTCAATGCGACTCGGATTCAGCCGACCGATCCTCACTGAATGTCACCAACGGAATCGCAGAGTGCTCGGTTACGTACTGACTGGTGTGTTGCAAATTCACTTCTTTCGATCGCGGAAAATGACACCGTGTGCCAATCTGCTCAAGCACTTGTCCTCATGTTTCTCGCTGGGTGGGTACATAGGGATGCCAACACGGGAAACATAGTAATATTAGAGGATGTAGATGGCGTCCAGGCGCGCCAGAGTGGCTTTGAACTTGCAAGAAAGCTTGATAGCGAGGGTCTTGACCTTAGCACGGTATGTGAGCTCTCAATCAAAGGTGATAGTTTTCCGCGACTTCAGTTTCAAGGGGAACCCCTATTACTTACCAATTGAAATCCACTCCGGACGTCGAACGAATGACCGTCCTCGCGAAAGATATATATTGAATTTTGGAGATACTGGGATCACCAGATTGAAAAGAAGAGACCTGTATACATGCCAAGGCATGATCTGGAGCCCCTAATGGTCTGGGTCGTTCTTTGGGTCGTCCTGCAGCTCGATTTTACTCAGGCGGAGGAGGCACTTCCCCTCGTCTTTGTCAATTCATCAACTCCCTGTGACGCTCGCTGGGATTTCTTCCGAGACACGGACGCCGATACAGTCAAGCAGGTCGACGCAGGGTTTCATCCTGCACTAAGCAAGCTCGATGACGCGGGGAGCTTCGTGGACCATTTTACTACTGTCAAAGCCCGCATATCTGATCTGTCGACTACTACTTTTAACAATGATCCATCTCAAGCGGCGTACTTGAACCTGTATTGGAACGTTTGGAGACATTTCACTGGAATGCTATCTCGTATACAGAGCTTCGATGATCCTCGTATGGTCAATTGAACTTCTTGCTACAACTGCAACAAGTTCTGACTTGGGTTTCAGTTAGCGATTATCTTCAGTCAATATGACATTCATGTATTTTCCCCCGTGTTGTCTTGACTTCTCCCATTCCTGTTACGTACCCTATATCCGCAACTCCGAATGAAATACGAGAATTGTGAATGATTATTGTATATGTGATATCGTTATGGTAAAATACTCTTTTACCCCTCGTGCTTACCAGAATCCGGTAGTAGCGGGCGCTGCTCGGAATGGCCATTGGTGAACACCGTGGCCAGGCCACATATTCCGTCGGGTCATGGTGTAAGCGTGGATGGGAATAGGAGGAGTGATTTTAGCGAGGGACTAGTGGTTGTGGTGAGGGTCGCCGTGGTAGTTCTGTCTGTTTTTTTTGTCGTTTTAATGCGGGGCTTATACCTGTCATATAGTTCGTTGGTTTGTGTGATGCCGAAGAGAGCAGTGTGACGTTCAACTGCAATCAACCAGTACTGCCAAGATCGTGCAGAAGGCGTGATCTTGGTCAATGATAATGATATGGATACCGAGTTGTGAGCATCTGGCGCAGACTGGCTTCGGGAGCTTCTGTTATATAGACTCTGTGATCAATGATTGTCAAGGACGCGCAGAGAACTTGGTCAATGAAAAAAACGAGCGGCTTGTGAGTATTTGGCTAAAATTGGCATCAAGGCCCTCTTCTACGGACTGGTGACCGTTCTCGTCTATGACGTTGCTCCCGCGAGCGGGAATTGAGGATTCACACTAAATAGCCTAATCCTTAATTCCGACAAGTCTACTTCTGATACTCGTATCCAAGGGCCGACCGGATTTAGAAGTAATTCCTCTGCTACTTACTCTCACCACTCGTGTCTAGTACTGAAGCAGATTCCGACTCTAGACGAGCTACTGCGTCATGTCCTTCAGCTCTTCAACTGCTCATTTGCAGGATGGCAATCTTATATGGTACACCGATAGTGGTCCAGTCAAAGATCCTTCGACATATACGAGCGTCGTACTAATTCACGGACATGCATTCAATGGACGTACGTTGATGGCATGATATGCCCTTTTTCCAGAGAACGGAAGGTACTGATAGAATCTCGCGATATAGATGTCTTTGAACCATTGCATGAATTCGCAGCAAAACATCGTCTTCGACTCTTTGCTATTAATCGGAGACACTTTGCTGGCTCATCTGCATACTCAGATGCAGAGCTTGATGATCTTCGGAATGGAGAGCCTGCCTTTGTTGATCGATTGACTGTTCTGCTAGGGCATTTGGTTGAATATTTCATTAGGAAGTATGACCTTCCGAAGCCCAATGCGGAGCGTACGGCGGGGGGTGTTATGGTGTTGGGGTGGTCGCTCGGGTGTGCGACTGCTATGACCTTCTTATCGAATGGGAAACTGTTCAATGCGGAGCAATATGAGCTCTTACGTGGATACGTGAGGAAGCTAGTACTTTATGGTGCGTAATTTCTAGCAAGTTCTCTTTTTTCAAGAGTGATTAAAATGATACAGATCCCGGCTTGGTTGCCTTTGGTTTTGAAGGACCAGCAGGGAGTAAACCATACGCGATGCACGGAAACTCGCTTGAAGAGTATTATGAAAAGTTCAAGCTCAACGTCGGGTTATATTTTGATCATCCAATTGACTGGGACGGCGACTCAGCGAAATTAAAGTCGGAACCGTCCTCGGAGATTTCTACTACGGCCTCTTGGTCTTCAGAGTTGTGGGAGAAGATATATCAACCTCAGTCAGCTGCTGATTCTGATTGGCCTCTGTAAGTCTTTCCCATTTTAAGATACTTCTTGAGCTGAATTTTGACCTTTTGATGCGATAAAGAGTCATAGGGCCAATACAGAAAGTACTTCGCCAAGTCACTGAACGAGCACTATTTGATCAGGCTTGCATTGCGGAGAATTTTCCAGATCTTGATGTATTTCACATTGTGTGTTGGAAGTCGCCAGCATTTGCGCCTTTGACGTATCACAGGATGAAGTCCCTTTATGCTGAGAAAGGGGCGAGCGGTAATTTGACTAGGTCTATATCGTTCAGGGTTGTGAAGGACGTAAACCACTTTGTGCGATGTCTCAACTTATGTTAAGTGTGAGACGTGCTGATAGTTTACTTATAGTGGCACTGGGAAATGCCTCAGGATTTTCTGCAGTGCCTTGCCGATGCAAGCCAGGGAAAATGAGGTATACTGGTATGCGAGATTGATTTTTAATCAGTATTATGGTCATCGGTTCAACTGTAGTAGGGGATCAAACATTGTTCTGATCTTTTGGCAAATGGTGCGTTTGTATGCCAGTGCCCGACGGTGGCATGTCTATACCATGAAAGACTCCGTTGGGGCATACGAGCTAATGAGAGCTCCTCCTCGTTGACCAATCCAGAACAACTATCGGTTGGAACTCAGGGGGTTGAATGTCAGTATGCGTTCTACCCGCCAACAAAGCTATGCCGCCAAAAGGATCAAAATCAACGCAACGAAACCCGTCCACTCTCTCGTATACCCAGGGTGACAAATCCAACTTGGACAATTTCAGCTCACCACCGTCCGAGCCTACGAGTCCATCAACGCGAAGCATGTGAAAATCAAATCTTCGGAGCTCAGCTCCGCCTTCAACCAAATCAGTGATTTTGAGTGTGAAGAACCCCTGCACGTAGTCATGTTGTAAGGGAGTGATTAGACAAGTACCGCCTGGATTTGAGCCTGGTCCTGCGTCATTTTGAGGCTCCAATCTCCATTCACCCTCCGTGTGTGCGAGGGAATACATGGGCACTGCGTCTCTCGCTGTTCGGGTTTCGGACCCCACGAGGATGAACGAAATGTCCCAAGTCTCGCATATCTCTTTATAAGACTCCCGGAGTACCGAGAATGGCTTAAGCTCGTCGAAACCAATGGCATGTAGATCGATACGAGGTGAAGAGGGTGTTAGACAAGATTCGCCCTGTGTCGCTGGACGAGCATAGGCACAATAGGCAGTTTCGCCAGTGGCAAACAAGAGAATGTGCGTGTCGGAAGCTCGGGCCAATTTGGGATATAGATTGTTCAGCGGAGGATAGGAAGGCAACACGAGCTACGTCCGATAAGCCCGTATATAAGTCAAATGGCAGCTGAACTGTTTCAGAGATGGACACATACTCGATATTGAGATACCTCTTTGCTGTGTAGGTTCAGGATATTCACCTCAAGCGTATTTCTCTGCAATTCTGAGTTCGAAGAATAAATGGAGACAAAGGGACATTGGGTAGTCATATGCTCGACTCTCCGATTTTGGGGGTTTGCGATAACCTCCGAGATTGTTAGGTATGGCTTTGAGTCTATCCTGTTAATCCTGATTTCCGCCAATAGCCTATCAATGACGAGCGATCGCGGTGTAAGTCGAAATCAAGCCAAAGATATGAGATTCATAGTACATACACGATTGCCCCGCTTCTGTCCTCCTCGGAATTTGGATGACTGACCACATACAGAGTTTCTAAATTATGGTCGAGGGAGGCTGTGAAGGAATCATAGCGCGGAAAATTGCATGTTCTATGATTGGGAATCCGATATTCAAAGGCAATATTCTTGTGGGACACACTACCCCCAGCATCCCTCAAGAACCATTCATAGGAGTAATTACCATGCGAGAAGAAGATAACATAGGCTCCCATCACACAGAAAGGTACTCTGTTGTACTCGGAGTTCTTCAAGTGATAGCTTTGAGGTGGCAGGGCGAAGGTTTCATTATCGCTATTCCATTTCTGTTCCAGTCGCTCCGCTCGGACCAATGCTTTCTCAAGCACTGGAAGGGATTGCGTGCTTGGATTCATAGTTCGTTGGAGGTTATGTCGAGCACGGTAGAAGGCGTTTTCCCAGACGTAGCGGGGCCTTGTCAGCCGCTCTAGTCTACGGCAAACCTAGAGTTTCACCATTGAATAGAGACGAGAAATATGGGTTTGACATGACTCACCTGTCGGCATGAAATGATGGTTAGCGCTGTAGAATGCCCGAGCATCTCACTCAGGACATCGTCAGGAAGGTCGTTCAGCGTGGGCATTGTACTCATTGTTCACTCTAACGCTAAGATTCAGCCTGTTTTAAAGCTCTATCATTTTTGGAATCGATTGATAAGGTTATGTTCACTCACCTAGCGTACACAAGGTCTACAGAACTCGAGTCAGCTTGTTATGTATTTACATCTATGAACCTCTCACGATGTCCCGTGTGAGCTCCGAGTCCGAGTGAGAGCGTCACCAAATACCAAGGGATTACCCGTTCAACGACCAACACATTTGCCAATTACGCAAACTTGCAGGCTCCGACTTATAATCGGTATCGGAAACCAAGTATGTAGTGCTTGTGTAATGGCAGAAGGCAAACGAAGAGTCTGTACCAAAAGAAAAAGAAAAACCCTGAGCCGAATAACGCCAGCCAGGGACAGTGTCTCGGCAGCCCATCAATGCATCATTTCGGGGGACATAGCCCGGAGACTCCGCTCGAGATCTACGGTGCGTCTTTAGAGACTTGCACACGAAAGTATACAGTATATACATTTTATCATCAAGTATGAGGACATCAACTTCCTCATTATTGACCGCTCCAGTAAGCGAGTCCTGGCACTAAATAAACTTAGTCAAATCGAGACAAGGCCCTTAGATATCAACTCACCTCATGCCGGATGAATGAATCCATTCTTTTTGAGCCATCCTTGAGACATTCTGGTGGATTATCACGCAGGTCTAGGATATAAGCTGTCTTCCCCGTAGCTGCTGTTGGTACGGACCAATATTCAAGAGCGGCAGTGATGTAGACTACATTTTCGACCTTGAGATTTTTAGTGATCTTAAATTCGGTGATCTGATCTTCAACGAGAGAAGATGGCACCGGGAGATCATGACTAGAATTGGGGATAGCTAATAAGGATGCCAGTCATGCATTCAGTGAGTGACAAAGTTAATGGTAGTTCAGAATGACATACCTGTAGTTTCCATATTTTCTTGTACACTTGTTAAGTGGTTTGTTCAGGTGGTAATACGATGACTCAGTGTGAATGATTACCTCTCACAGGACGTGAATCTATTATATAGGCTTGCTGGAAATTCAGAGCTATGCCAGTATCCCCAAGCTTCGGCACAAAAACCTGACTTAGACTCGGTGTATGAACGTCTCCGATGTGCATCTTCTCAGCCTTTGGGATTTTATTTGTCAGAATATGTGCTCATGTTGAATGGTCAACTCGGTCTTCTGTGCTAGGAAGATAGATTATATATTGCTCTCACAGCAAACTATAATTTATTACTCTTTTTTTACTCTATATTTTATGTTGTGATGAACAGCATCACGGCGCGCCCTCCATGCTCTGTGCAGATCACCCTGAATAATCAGTCAAGGAGGCGGGATAACTGCACACCATGCGCCTCAATTGATGCGCTCGAGTCTCCTAACTCCCTCTTCCGAAGGCCGGAGACGCCCCGGAAGACATGCCGAAATCACTTCCAAGGTGGGACTAGTATGGGACCCTACTTATTCGGGTCCTGAGTTTTCTTTTCCTTTTGGTCGAGGCCGACCATGGTTGGCGGCGTGGCGGCGACAGTTGATGGACCATCATTTGATGCCGCAAATTCTTCAGTCCGGCAACTCCCGTTTCAAGCAAAGCCAAACAAAGATCGTCTGGCCCAGTGTGTATACGCCCGGCGACATCAAGACCAGCCCGCTCCCCTCAAGACTCCCCGATGGCAGTAAGTGCGAAATCTCTGCATAGGTCATGCCCGGATTGCATACGAACGAATCCAGCCAAAAATCAGCGAAATCGAGCCAAAACTCCGTTGGATGGGAGACTCAGGCTTTGGATGACGCATTGATGATGCTAGCTGGGATTCGTGCTGCTCTTTCTATGCAATCTGGCTGGTTCTAGGGTGCACTCTTCAGCTCATTGACATGATTTCTCGTATCTAGGACTCAAATTTCAAACGTTTTGTTGAGGTTGGCCGAGGTGCGTAGCGCGGGTCTCGAAATAATTCTGGTACTTACGATTGGCGTAGTTATCCTCATCCGGGACGGCCCCCTCTCCGGCAAAATCGCCGTGATTGCTGAAATCATCGACCACAACCGGGTTAGTGCTGCGAGAAATCTGATCTCTCAATTCAGTTGACTGAGTTCAATTTCAGGCAATCATTGATGGGCCCTCGACTGGTGTTCCCCGCCAATCCTTCCCCTACAAGCACCTCCTCCTTACTCCTTTCAAACTCACAAAACTTCCCCGCGGTGCAGGCTCCGGTGTCATCCAGAAGCTTGTCGAGAGGGAGGGTATCGTCGAGAAGTGGGACAAGTCTGCATGGGCGCAGAAGCGGGCGACCAAGGAGAAGCGGCAGTCACTAGGTGACTTTGATCGTTTCAAGGTCATGTTGGCTAAGAAGCAGAGGCGGGATGTTGTCCGAAAAGCCCTCAAGAAGGCTTCAGCATGAGAAGGGCACCTTTGTATTTGCACTGTTATGACTATGTCTTCATGCACCCATTCATGCACATGAATTTCAATTCGAGTGAATTAAGTCTTAGGCGTATATCTAAAGCTACATATGTTAATACTCGTGAGCCAATTTAGTCCGACATTAGACCCCTTGCTGGTCAGATCAAGGCCGAAATAGTGGCGGGTATCTAGGTGGACATCAGAGCTGTCGGTTCTTCCGGGGTCCACCTGTGTAAACGAGAGGCAGAGTTAAGAGAGCAGCTGGCGGTGTGGTATATCAATTCACAATATAAATATTGACGTATAGAAGGTTTTCCTGATCCCGCAAGAAAGAGGAGCACACGGGTCGTTCGACAAGCCCATTTTCAGCGCGTGAAAGAGATATTGATGCTGTTTCCACTTCCGCCAACATTGAAGGAGTCATCCCTATTTTGATTGACGACATTCCCGTGAACAACGCTGTAAGAGATGCTGCCTTCAGGGGAAATGTGGTTCTGGACATTGCTAAAAGTGCTCCCAGGTGGCACACCAAGAAATCCAGAGACATCAACTGATTGGTGAGCTTGTGCGTGTCGAGCGTCTCTCCTTGCATGACGTGCCGCCTTTCTTTCCTGCCGAGTTTGTGGTTCGGGGCTGGGGGCTCACCGGTTGCGGAGACTGTGGCGGTGGGGTCTGTGGTGGGGTCTGCAGCGGAGTCTGTAGCGGAGTCTGCTGCGGAGCCTGTGACGATGGGTGAGAGGATAGTGAGGGTTGTGGCAGGGATGGTGAACCAGGCGTGGGTATAGGCATCTGTGGTCCAGGCCTCATGTGCTCCAGCACTTGATTCACTTGATTGCTCAAGAAGGCTAACTGTTGGCGAACTTCGATGTCGGTTTGCAACTAAAAGCGGGTCAATGAAGAGCCGATGAAGATGAAACAGATACGGACTCCAAACAATTTGAGAGCTGAATCCAAACGCCGTTGGCAGTCTTTAACAGCACCAGCATCCATGTTGGCAAGGACGATTCGTCTGAGGATACCCTTTTTTGCGTACTTCTTGACAATTCTGTAGATTTCATCCATCTCGCTACCAAATCGTCAATAACTGGCGAATAAGGGCAGAGATGAAGACCAACTCTTTGAGGAGTGTTGCATCCTGATTGAGCTGTTCGAGTCGTATGGGAACACCTTTCCCACTGGCACTGAGGTTGACTCGCTGAATTATGGTGATCATGATAGTGCAAGCGTCCTTGCCAATGGCAACGAATGTTTCTTTGTTAGCGTCTGCGGTCTGTTGGGTTGTGCATGAGATAGGACGTTAGGCAGGCAAAGACAAGCTTTCGGAAATCTCACAACCACGAGATTCAATATTGCGAGGGCGGTCGCCGCCGCAACGCCGATTCCTGGAGCAGGAACATATTGGGCAGCGTCTTTGAGTACTTGAAGACCTGATTGCCCAATGACCATTGCCATTCCTACGTATTGTTTAGACCAACGTTTTGATTAGAGAGCTAAGAGTTGGACAAACTTGTTTCATCGTGATATGAAGGTGACATTTACTGGCTGCCGAGAATGGGAGGAAGAGCTTGGAGGAAGGACTACAAAGAATCGGGATGGCCTTGGTTATGAGTCGAGGCACGGCACAGGTCGCTAAAGAGCAAGCCACACAGCTGAATCACCCGGGAGTCAATAGAAGGTGAGGCAGTGATTTGCGCATGGCGTTCTTGTGCTGTAATTATCCTGTCAAGGCCAACAAGGCAGGTGGTGGCGATGCTTTAACTCCTTGCACATATAACAATGACAAATAAGATAAACGTGCAACCCTTGATCCTGAACCACACTGTGCCCGATATGTCAACGAACAATTATGAGCTTCTACGACAACACGTTGACCACCTTTTGTCCAGCTATGTACAAACGTACCTTGTCAAGGATCACATTGAGTACACAAATAATATTTTTCAATTGGTGTGTGCACAATATGTCGCTCATTCGCTCTCATGCCAATATCGTGGTTACCGCACTACAATTATCTAGCTGAAGCCTTACTTCTTACACGAAGTCCCTTTGGCCGATCCAACGGCGTTCACCCTCCCCGTTGATCCTTTAGATAATCTCTTTAAGCTGATATCGATTGATGAAGTCCCCCGTTACGAAGAACGTTTCAAAGCAAATCAGGAAGCAACACAGCTAATTAAACAACACCTTCGAACACGCCCAGGTGCTCCGAAAACTGAGCGAGTTGTCGAAGAAGACGAATGTATGCTATGTATATGCGCATATATGCGGTTCTTTGGCTACTACGAGTTTCCTAGGCACTTTGGTGGAGCCGCCAGAGCAAATATGGCCAGCATTGACACGTAAAAGAGTTCGTCTGGGTCCGTTCGCGAGAAGGCGGCCTGCATCCACTTCTATACACGAGTCCTGTGGCAAGCTGATGCAAAACGCCGCAATCTTGCCCACTTCAGTCGAAGCTGTACAAGAACCTGATGTTCCTCTCGAACAAACACTGTACTCATCTCGTACTATTGTTCATCTAGTGCCTGACACCTTGTCAATTTCACTAGGAAAGTTACTTGGGCTTTCACAAAGGAAGAGCGAGAAGAAGTCCGCAACCTTTTGAAACATGTCACGGATATGCGGCGCCCGCAGCCCGACCACAAAAATTCTGTTCTACACGTGTATCTACACGAGGACGCTCTATTTCCTGATCTCACCGAGTGGGAGGAAGAGTTTACGCCACTCTTTCCAAGGAATCGGCAAGCAGGTTACGGAAAACAGGAAAAGATCGTCGAGGACCCTGACCTGAAGTTGAAAGATCTCGCCAACATCATTCCTCAGGCAATAGTTGGTTCGGACGACGCAGACATGAGCTTCTCAGAGGCTAATTTAGAGGTGGTCGATGGATGGTGTAAGTTCTTTCGTACATGTCACTCGCACATTCCGAATATCTCGTTATGTGTCAGCTACATTCAAGGTCTCTTCGCCAGCCTCGATTCTAACGCCAACAAGCAGTCAGGAAGATAGCAAGATTGACCAGCTATTCTTAGAGGACTCCCCTATCACTGATCCTACAATCGGATATACGGATGAAATAATCGGTAAGCTGGTTGAACACGACTTGTTGTGGATGCAGCATGACCCGAATTGGTTAGAAGAGTACCACATGCCGCGCTCGCGTTGCATTGGTGGATCATACTACAAACGGCCCCACGAACTACACGGGAAGAGGTGGGTTAGGTCTATCCCTTAAAAGAACTGCGCTTCACTTTCCTATTTTCAGCATCGGGACTTTCTTACCTTCAATAATCCGAAGAGAGAAAATGAACGAAATGGAACCGATGGAAGACCTAAGGTCAAGTCCTACCCTCGACTCATTAGGCGGTCAGGCATCTATCACGGCTCCGGGCCAGATAGGTCTCATCGATGACGACGAGGAGTTGAACAAGGATATTGCACGATTATGCCCCGACGAGAATATGACTGACGTGATAATGAAAGTTAAAATTGAGAATGACGACTTCATGGAAGGTCAGGCGCCATGTTTCCGCGATGGACTGAAGCTTCATGAGCTAATCGCGACCTCAGTCCCTTCATTATGCTCACCTAATGTGTACACTTCCGTGTCACTTAAATTGCCCACGAGGCTTTCGGATCTCACTCGAGATACCGAGGGACAGTCTGATCTCCATCCACTCAAGAAAGCGGTGAAGGGAATATCTGCACTGAGGGTCTCCCTCTCCTGGGTGTGAGTTTATTCAACATTCTTTCCGTGAAAGCATGACTCAAATATCATCTTACTGCGTAGCGCCTTTACTACAGACGCCCCGTTACCATCGCACGAAGAGATATGTCAGGTTTCTGCATTGTTTCCTTCCTCTACCGAGGGCGTTGAGGAAATGCTGCGCTGGGCGCTCAGCGACGGGCTGAAAGACCGAGACCCACTATCGGACTTTCTGCATGAAGACATTGACTTGGCATTAATCCCCGAGAACGACACAGCTCCTCTCATCCTGATTGCCAGAAAGAGTTTACAAAGCAAACGCAGCAACTTACCATCAGTTTCTTCCAGCCCAGGCCATAAGCGATCTATTATCGACGACTCTCCTCTCTTTCCTGGGATTGATGCCAGCATAACATCAAAGCGCCCTCGCATAGCGCCCAACGTAGAAACAGAAGAATTCCTTTATGAGCCTTCTATCCTTCATTTTCGGGAACCTACCAACTCTTTTACATTCTTTGATGTAAGGCGTCTCTTAGACAGCTTCTTTGCACAGCTCACGTATTTGCTTCATTCAACAGACCAACTGTGTGGAGCTTTCCCCGATTGATATACCCTTCCTTGACCAAGAGACTGTTCAAATCGATCCTACTAGCGCTGCTAACGTGAAGACCATTCAAACTGATGAGCCATTTTTATCGATTGCTATCCCACGCGAAGAAGTCATGGATGGTTCCATTCTTCGAGACCTTTCTGCGACTGCGGACTTGACTCTGATCGAAGACTCCAACCTCTGTGCAGACTCAAATATATCTCATCTAAAGTCGTTCGCAAAATTGAGGGCGAAGGTGCTCTCCCAACCAGTGGATAATCCAATCGAACCTTCCTCCAGTTCAAGCCCAAGTACAGAGGCATCGCACCAGGATAATTCCACTGCAATCATCAACGACCGCTCTACGCTGTTCCCTCCTGATGACGATTATTCGTCTGGTCGACCACATAGATACATGGTTTCCATGGAGTTTGTACAACGACAAGCTATCGTTCGCGAAATACGAAGGCGTGATATTGACTTAGTCGAACGCACCTCACTTGGCGGCGTCGAACTTATTGTGGACCCCTTCTCTGCCGTTATCGTGTCTTCACTATTCACCCTCCCTGCCTATGGAAAACTCCTAGCTAGTCGAATCTCGGAACATTCCTGGCGTTTCCAGCACATCCTTGTCGTATTGGAAGGCTATCCAGAAGTGCTGTCCTTTAAGCCACCCAAGTTGAAATCCGATGGTCCGGAGCTTTCGGCTTACACCCCTCCTATTGTGAAGGCAATCAAGAAGTTGAGGCGGGATGTGACGATCGCTGAGGCTTGTGGGAAGAAGAACCCGGGATGCGAAGTCAGGTTTTCCTTTGCTGGCGATACATCCGAGGCTGGGAAGATTATCAGGTATTACGGCAATCTTGCTGAAGAAAGGGATCCGACTGGTGGTATCCTTTGGCAGCCAAGAGAATGGTTGGAGGAGGAAGAACTCCCGGTAGGTCCAATATAATCTCACAACTTCTTCACAACGCAATATTGACGAACCAGTCCCCAGGATGAGGAAGATCTATCCAAACTTGACGGGATGAATACTATGTCTGCTACAATACTCTTGTGTAAAGCCTCTGCCGATGAGATAATTGCTATGCTTCCGGAGGAAAGGCAGGAGAACTTTGGACATTTGATTGGGATGGATGCTGTGGTACGTCTCGATGATACTCCTCGTGGTGATATAAGTCGAATGAAGTACGCCTTAGAACTCTCTGAATAACGATCTCGTAAACCGGTTTGGTGCCATCGACACCTCAGAGACATGGCAATCCAGTGATAACGAAGAGATGCTACTTGGCCGGTGATAGTAATCAACTCGTTGCTCAATTCTCTCAGAGGTACATAAAATTGACTTTGAGCAGGATGAGCAAAGGCTATTTACAATATAGTTCATTGTAATTGATACACAAAATTTCCATATCCAACCAAGACGAGGCTTTCACGAGGCTATTAAGCCTAGTTCCTCCCATGGCCTGCGCCTTTTGGGAAACCTAGCACAATAAGCCTTGACTCGCACCTTCGTCAACTCCTGGAATTCTTCACAAAATAAATTCTTGTCCTTCCAAGGCCGAGTCTCTCGTAGCACTCTGACCCATTTGTCCATAGCTAGCAAGCGTCGGACGTCAGCTGCATCCTGAACGCGCTTGCGTCGTTTGTGCGCCTCGTTGGAAACTTCATGGTCTGCCCACCCTTGAAGCTTGTGTAGGAGCAGTAAGGAGAATGGAACAAGCGGTATTCCTTCGATTACGGTTATCTGGGTGTTGCGGGACGGTTCAAGAAGGTTAGGCAGGTAAATAGTCCCTGGTAAGAGTATGTCAACTTTGCAATGCTGGAGTCCAGAGTCTAGGCGATAGTGAAGAATTCTGTACGGCGCGTGGGGGTCTCGAGGGAGCTTCAGGTAGAAATGGGATGGGTCATTTTCGACAATGAGACGCTTGACTTGTTCGGCATCAATGAAGGGCGCATGGATCGGTTGAGTGATAAGGAAATCGACATCCTATGTTTGAGAACGTGGTGAGTGGGTCCTTGAAAATCATTGTAAAACCAGTATACTTACATTGGGATACCGGAAATCGCCATAAAGCTTACAGGCAAAACTTCCAAACACGGCACAGCGTATTCCGCATTGGCGCAAAATCGTAATCGTAGCTTTTGCAGCCATGAAGACACAACACATATGTCTTGCTTCTTTGTCCTCTTTTTGTGCCCTGATCAGACGCTTCCTTATAAACTTCTCATCCTCGTAGGCTTCGAGGACAGCTACCTCCTCCTCGGTGATCATTTTTCGCCTCTTCTTCTTCTTCAATAACTTGATTTGTTCTTTTATTTGTTTTTTGGTAAGGAAAACGGGGTCCTCCGCCTGATCTGAATAGTTGTTGGTGAGAATACGCCTATCTTGATGCGAAAGACGGACCTTGTTGTAGCGTCAGCGACTCAAGTCCAAGGGTTTGTACATCATCATCATCAGGCGTGATCTCGTCCCAGCTCTCCTCCTCTCCTCCTCTCAATTCAGCTTGATCTACCCTCCTAGAATGACGGCTGTCAAGAAATTGCGCCTGTTGATGTCAGGCCAAAAGTAAGTGCCTACTCGTTAGCAAGTCCAGTTAGCCAAGAAGGCCGGAAAACAGGGGCGCGTGGGTCGAGACGACTCGGCCGGTCCTTCTTCGCAGTCATCTGCTGGAGCCCCGGCTGAGAGTGGACCTGCGCTTGATGTTGAGAGCTCGGAAGTGAGGGAATTCGTGATCGAGCACGATTAGCGACGGATTGGACCGTTTGATAGATGGAGCCGAGCAGAAATTATCGGATGTATGTTGGTTTTGTAAGGGAACTTGTAAAAATGGGGGCACAAGAACCTTTGGAAACAGCCAATTCGCGTGGCGTTGCCAAAGGAGCTCGTTGAACTACGCATAACGAGGTTTTTTTAGTGTGTGAAGAAGATTATACAAGCTGATCAAACAAGCTATGGGCGGCAATTTGTACATAGGTGGCGCTTGAGATAGCGCTGGCACATTGAATATTCCTCCAGCGTTTCTAAAGAAGTTGGCTTAAATCGTTACATATATACGTCGATATCACACGCAAAACGCTGCACGCTTACAGGCTGATTGATGCAGGGTTGGCATCGTGTCTCTGTGGATGCCCGCACTGAAATCTTTGCGATTATCATGAGCGGGGTACAATCCTATGGCGGCTAAAGACTTCGATTTTTCAGGTCCGCAAGTGTTTGAGCAATTGCAGTCTTTCTACAGCACCTAGACCGGAAAGCCATAGTGAGCGAATATTATCCTCACATTCACTCAACGGCTGTAATAAGTGACCGTAATAAAGAGATCCCAGATTAGAGAAATGCATATTTGGCGCTGGTTGCTCCTCATTTAATTGACCCATCCGGTTTCCCCTTGACGTCCGCGATAACGCAATAAATAACTGGTCAGCATGGCATTATAGATTGGAAGAGAAAATGTAGGCATTTTCTCGCATCACCCGAGCGGTTCGTGTGAAAAGCGAATGGGCAGAGTAATTGCAAGTCGAAGGTCAGAATGGCCATTAAAGGACGTCAACACACCGATCCTCCCAGAGCATGGATCATTGGAGTCAATGCGAGGCTGTAAATTTAAGAGTTAGATTTCGCTTTAAGGATGGGAGTGAAACAAAGCGAAGTCAGGAACTGGCGACAAGATGGGAAATAAAAGAAAGTGCAGATACGAACTGTAGAGTAGATGCGGGGATACAGAACAGATGTGCAACTCAAGATATCCAAGGACCAAAGTATAACGACAAAAGGGGAAAGACCATGGTATCTACTGGCCCCTGTTCTTTTCATCCTTCTTACCCACCTTATTGTGATCTTTCTTTCCGTGCTCCTCAGCACCCTTCTTAAAATGCTCACCCTCGCCCTTGGCATCACCATGCTTACTAGCAACTCCCCCCGCCCGTTTTCCGTGCTTCTTGTCATCTTTCTTGTGCTCGTCCTTCTTATGTCCATCCCTGTGTTCGTCCTTGTTTTCTCCCCTTTCCGCTTACCATGCTTCTTGTCGTCTTTCATACCGTCCTTGTGCCCGTCTTTATGGTGGCCCTTCTTCTCGCCTTTCTTCTCATCCTTCTGATGTCCATCCTTCTTATCAATCTTGTTCTTCTCCACAGCCCTCTTTCCCT
>JANIEX010000876.1:0-17963 GCA_027627405.1 Leucocoprinus birnbaumii
TTCACGTTTCGCCATACTGCCATCAAAAACAAGAATAATCCCACAGGCACTGACGTATTCAGCACAGAGGCTACCGCAATCCGGATCTTGATTCCTCCCCTCCAGGCAGCACCTCCTGTCACCAAATCTTCACCAATGAAGCGAGGTAACGATGGTTCCTCCCCTTCCAAAAAGAAATTCAAGCGTAGGAATTAAAATTTTTACTCCGAGTCGTTGTACATTGTCCCTTTGCCCCATGATACCTACTACATATTTTGTTCCGTGTATTTGTAGATCATCTTATATGCACGCATCGTGAGTATTCAAATAAACAGTTAAGGCAAGCAAGGGATATAGGAGACGGAGTCGACATTTCTAGTACAGAGACATTTGATGTTTACGAATGCAGTCAGGACGCAGAGAGGGCTGTGGTCTGTCGATGAGCTACAGAGATTCCATCAAGGGGCGGAGCATAAGTCCAAGTTTGACTTGTTGGTGGTTGCTGGCCCCGGCAAGGTCCACTGGTCCAGCCAAGGTTCGGCTCTGAGATCTGAGATCTGATTGAGCTGCCTCAGCAATATTGAGAAGAGCGGTCATGTGACTCGACGTGTTTAATTAGCTCGTATGGTGGCGTTAAATCACAAGCGCTCCTGACGCTTTTTCCTTCTCGACCACCAGCCTCCGAGTCAATAACCACAGTTCCTACACCGGCCTTCTGGATAATCGACCTTCATATGTCGATACCGTCGGACCCCAACTACGTTCCTCCCCTTCCTCTCTTAACACTTCCAATAACCTCAGGGCAAGACGCGTCCTCAAGTAATGTTGCAAACCAGGTGAATGTTCTGCCTCGTTATAGTTTATCGCGTACTCATGAACTCTTCAGATAAATACAAAAGCCCCGGAAACTAAGGCACAGTTCTTCCTACAGCCCTATTCTATTCGAAATCTCTGACGTTTAAGGCAGGCCCCGACCCGACGGGCAGCCAAGCGAGCCAGGCTTCTCGCAAACCGTGCAAACGAGCAGAAAAACAACACAGATATTCCGGCAACACGATCGAATGGTCCCCCTTCTCAGTTCATTCAGCTTCCGCTTGATATTCTAGCCGAAATCCTGTGCTTCACTTCATCCCCCAAAGACCTAATCGCAGTCGCGCGAACTTGCAAAACCCTATGCTTACTGCTCGTCAATCCCATTGCCTCTTTTATTTGGAAGCAAATGCTGAAGAAAGTTGGCTTACCAGATCCCATCAACTTCTCCGCGGTTGAGGGTGACGCAAAAGTCAATGGTGTTGGCCCATTCGTTGGAAGGTATCCCGCGTATGCCGCGTTTATTTTTGGTGGAGGAGCTTGCGAGGTATTTTCTCGAATCTTTCTCATTCTTATAGAATACTAAGCGTGAATCCTTTTCAGCAATGTGGAGAAAAATCCGATAGGCTGCCTGTATCGTTCGCATTAAGAATGATGGTCTGTTCCAAGGTTGGTTGTTGCCGAATCGCAAATAGTCCCATTTACTTATTTATCAATGACAAGCTTGAATGTGGCCGAGAACTCAGGTGAGAGAAAATGCAAAACTCAATGTTCCTCAATGCATGATGCTGACAGGCTGTTTCTGTAGTCAGCGCCTGTTCATGATTAATAAAGACGCGAGACATTCCTTCAACATGGAGCATTTCGATCATATTGCGTGGGATGCGTACCCTGCATTTGAATCTCCCCATATGAGTGCTATAATCAGTACCATGATGATCACTTCTTATTGTAAGTATTCATGCTCCCATCCCCATAATTTCTTTTCAGTGAAACTCGAATTTCTACCACAGTGCCCTACTACGCGTCAAAGATAACGAGGCGGGAAACTCCAAAACTAGTCTTAGGTCGACTGGGTTTGGAAGAGGAATCTCGATATAACTTGAGGAAACGCGCTCCCACCTCTGTGTCTCGAGAAGTGCCAAAAGTGCTGACCAAAGCCTCTCGCCAGCGTCTCGACGCTGCTATCGCTAGAAATCGTGTTTGGATGGAGGTGAGATACCCAACAGTCTGAGTCCTAGATTACAGAATTGACCATAATAGTTTTGCAATGTACTGACTCGTTGGCAATATGCATGGAGAACGACACTTAATGAAGTTGAAGCAATAAACAAACGAATGTTCGTACGAGATCTTCGCAGCAACGGCTTTGCTTGATTCAAGAAATTCTATCTAGGACTTCTCAGCTTGTTCTAGAAGAGAATTGGAACTATCACGATGTAATCAACCACACATCGTTTGGTCGATTTTTCGAACAAATGTGCTTAGATCGAGAAACAATATCCCATAAAGGTTGGTAGGCCTTAAAGTATTCAGGCGCATCCGACTCAATGATTACTCTAGATCTCGATCGACTTCGACCCATCGTTGCGCGTGAAATCAGCGAATACCGCGACAAAAAGGATCAGAAAACTACCATACGCCTCCAAAAGAAGAACCCTAGCCACATCTGGAAACTTTACCAGAGATTCATGTCGCGAGACGAAATCATCCTACCTCCGTTTCCCTTGTTTCTCTCCCTCCCTGCCGTCAAGATCCTTCAATCGCCCGACCTGTCCTCCGCGATGATTTCGGTGAAGACTGCCATGGCCGAGAGGGGGTTTATGAATGATATGGCTGTCAAGCAGATTCAGAATTGGCTAGCTCAAGTAAAAACCGAGCTTCTGAAAATCATGGATCCTACAGGTGCCCTCGCGAAGGAATGGAAGAACAGAGTGCCAACCAGAAAATCCCCGCACCCTTTGGAACGAGTCGATGCACTGTGGAAGTGCAAAGTGTGCAATACGGTTGAAGAACGGTGCGCGATAGACGAATGTTTGGATCTCAAAGCTGTTTGTCGGCATGTTTGTAAGGAGCCAAAAGGGAAAAAGAAGAAACGGGGTACAACAAGTCACGCATGGAACACTGAGAACTTTGTGCGAGACGAGCGGGCGAGTGTTTTCTTGTTCGGAGACTTGATTAACGTTGACTGATACTTCATGATAGGCATCCGCGGTAATGAGGTCGTGTGTGGACAAGTCAGGCGCGCTGGGTATGTCCAGACATGAATTAGAAGAGGTGCTGGATGAGACACTCTGGCTTTGCAAAAGCTGCGACCCACCCCTACCAATCCAATCTGGCTCCCTTGTACGTGTTCGCTAGGCATGCACCCTCGACTCGATTTCTTCTGACATATGATGCTTCCGCTTACTAGGCTGGTCACTCTCACCGACACGCAGAAGAGATGCAAATCGAAATGGTCACTCCTGAGATGAATCTCACTTGCTATCCTGCTCGGCCAACATACCTTGGTCTCACTCAGTGGTTGCTGGCAAACTCCAGGCGTCTTCGGGGCTGGATCGATAAGAAGAATTATCTCTGTACTCGATGTCATTATTCCTGGCGTCAGAAATTGCTGAATGATCCCGAGGGACTCGAACTAGCATTTCGAACCCCTGCTGCTAGGGCAATCGATGCGGCTGGGAGTAAACTACTTATCGGTCTGAACGTTACTCCGATGAACTTCAATGGACTTCGAGCTCATCTTTCTGCTAAGTATGTTAGCTATCTCTACTGTCAGAGCTGTTGAACTGTTCGCTGACGATCTTGTCATGTTTTGCGATCAGGCATCAAGTATACTCAGTTCGCGATGAGGATTTCTATTGTCTCGTGGATGTGGANGAGTATCCTGGTGCTTTTAACGTGGTATTTAAGCATGAAACCTGAGATGCCGAAGTGTGNTTTCTGGCTTCTTATTGGGACAGTATCGTATTAGAGGAGTACGAATGAGNTGTACGCGNCGTGTATCGGTTGACGTTGATGCACGATGATTAATNNATGATCGGATCAACCATCTAACTAACGCCGAGTCNGNCCATGGTCGGGTCATCACATGCANCACACATCNCACTCGCTGCACATTGCGTTGTATACTTAGCCACAGTCCTAGAAGTCTCAAGCTCTGNCAGGCAGCATGCCGAAATACGTTCTCGAACCCATTGATCCAGTTAACCCCGACGATCCAGTCCAGTTTNATCCAACCGGCGACCATGANCCCCNAGCGTCGGAGTCTGGAGANTCTGAAGAGCACGATGGCGAGAGGGCCGAGGATTCTGTGGCAAAATCAGAAAGCAGAGATGGAACGGATGACAACAGCCAGCTCATGTTTGTTTCTGAGTCTTCTGCCACCGATATCTTGCCCTCGGCAGTCATTACTAACTGTGAGCTTATCACTAGCCCTGAACCAGTTCCCGGTGCAAGCCCTTTGAGAGATTCGGAACCACAGTTCAAGAAATTTCGAGTTCATGAGGCTAGCTTCGATGCAGGCGGGGAAGATGTTCTTGAAGCGCGGCCATCCCTTTCGACAATCCCGTTCGATATTCTATTCGAAATATTGTCGCAAACCGGCTACCCAGGCGATCTCCTTGCTGTAGCTCGTACGTGCAAGGCTTTGTGTAGGAAACTCACGGATCCAAGTGCACATCCCTTCTGGAAGAAAATGAGGAAAGCAATATTGCTGCCCGATCCTGCTGTTTACGAGGCGGCGGTTGATGGCGTTCTGAATCCAGATGGGTCATCCAAAAAGATCGTCGGCGTGCAAAATTTTGTCAACAATGAACCAGCTTATGCGGCCTTTGTCTTTGACGGTGGTCCCTGCGAGGTACGATGCGGTGTATATCTGTGATCTTGACAGTCAGAGATATTAACAGATACGCACGACTCATCAGATTTGTGAAAAGTACACACACCGAACATACCGCTCGTTCGCCCTGAGGCTACGGTTGTGTGGAGACGTTAGTTGTCAGCTTACCGCGTGATTTCACCCCTCTCACTTCCGTCGCATACTCTTTTTGCTTGCAGTCCGAGTGTCTTGGAAAAATTAGGTCCGCTGTGCCACGAGATATTTCTGCTTTTAGTGCACGTTTTGACCCAATCTAGGGTTACTGACAGACTCACTCAGACATTCATGAAAAGCGAAGAATCGTCAGTGAAATCCGTTGTTCCGGTGCTCGAGGTCTCCCGAATCTTTCGTAAGACCTACGTTTGCTGTTGCGAAACCATCTAACACGGGAATTACAGACCCTCATGCCTCGTTTGCTCCACATGAAATATGTACACGTTTTGCCTTTTTTCACGCCACCATTTTTAATTTAGACGATAGGGCCACGCAGTCCTAAAGCAGAAAGGGTGACGCGCATATCACTCGTGGAGGCGGCTCGCGCTAGGTAATGTTGAGTAGATTTCTGAATTCATTATTCTACTCAGACATCAGCCAGCGAGTTTTCCCTAGAAGAAGCTGGTCTGGTCAGCGCAAGGAACCACGTGTGGATGAAGGTGAGAGTTCTACACTATCCAGCGATTAAGAACTTGACAGTTCCTTCATCGAACCTGAAGTTTTGTGTCGACCTCTTCAAGTGGAATCAAGGGTGGCAGAGAAAGTTGCGTAAAATCCGATCCGCCAACGAAGATAAGTAGGTCTTTCCAGTCACCTTAACATGACTTGTCTATAACACTCTGTTAGAGGCAGGAAGTTCGCTGAAGCTGAAGGCTGGAACTACATAACGATGATCAACGAGACTGCGTTCGGACCACTTCGCTTAATCAAGTTCAAACGCCGTGAGCTCATCACCGATCACGGTGAGCTTTCGTTGCGCGATCAAGGAAGCAAAGTGGTAATGAGAGATTTCGCAGATTTACTTCATTCACGCCCAACCATTTCCAGCCAGCTTTACAACTTTCAGCAGCAGAAAGAAGCCAAAGCCCAATTACGACTACGCGAAGTGAACACTGATAGCATCTTCAAGCTATATCAGAAGCTGATGTCCCAACAATTCACGTACCCTATACTTCCTCCCTTTCCTATCTTTCTCGATCTCCCGGCGGTCCAAATATTACGTTCCCCTGATCTTGCGAAAGCTGGGCTCACCGTGAAAAGCGCAGTTTCTGGGAAGGGCTGCATTTTAGCAATGATTAAACAACAGGTTGAAGAATGGGCAGAAAGCGCAAAGCGAGAAATGCTCAAGACCCTAGATGAGCCCGCTGAGTGGAACGTCATGGTTTCGGGTAGACGAATGCTTCATCCCGTCTTGCGTCTTGATGCAAGGTGGAAATGCGTGGTCTGCAATAAGGTTGAGCCCAGATACGAACATGACGAATGTCTTGACTTTGCTGGAGTTTGTAGGCACCAGTGCCAGGAAGAGGATAAAAGGAAGAAAAAGAAGGGAGTGGCGACCCGTTCGTGGAATCCGAGTAATTTCGTGAAGGATGAGCAGGTGATAACTTTCTTCCTCAGTCGTCTGGCTTCAATCAACTGAACCTCGGTTGTTATAAGGCAAGCTCTGTTATGAATCAATGTCTCGAGCGGTTGGATGCCGAGGTTGGTAAGGAAGCAGTGAACGTCACTCTCACAAAATTCAATGAGATACCATGGCGTTGCAACTCGTGTAACCCGCCGCTCATCCTTCACGCTAAATCAGTCGTGAGTCTCCTTCGCCTCTGCTTTGGTTGATAAGCTTATTCTGCCACACAGTTGGGGCATTCCCATCGCCATGAGACCCCCATGCAAATCGAAAGATTGCCCCGATTTTATTTGCTCACTTCCACCACAAAATCCAGTCCTTTTGGTCTTGCGAAATGGCTTTCTCAGAAATCGAGGTATCAAAGGGAGGAAGTTGTTCAACTGAATTTCGGCTGTCAGCATTGCGACAATAAGGCAAAAAACGACGAGACGGAGGCTGTAGCATCCGGTCATAACGCCGACTCTGCTCAAGACAATGCTCCCTCTCGGGAGGAACCTGGGCCTCCCCCTGAGGCGGAAGCCCCCCAAGCGCCAGGCACGAGTAATAAAGAGGGGAAAAAACGAAAGGAGTTTACCAATAAATTCAACTTCAATGGTTTGAGATCCCATCTGAGTTCCAAGTAAGTCTTCTGCGATTTGCTTCGCTTTGCGCCGTACTTATTGTCATGAAGGCACGGTATATTCCAAGTCAGAGATGAAGACTTTTGGTGCTACAATCGCGTCCTCACTTTCCCCGGAGTGGATAAAGCTGCCGCCTTTGTCGAGGCGTTGTTTGGTTCGATATGATGGTCGGGGTCGCTCAGTTGGTATTTGGGCAATATGCGCTCCAGACTCGGAAATATCTTCGCAGTATTGTTCAGCATTACATATTATAATAATACAGACGAACGATTTTCAAAACAGAATTCAGACAATTAAGAGGCCGAAGTAACTATTGCTACTCTCATCAAACAACATAGCGGAACTCGGGCGCCTGTAGGGTTATTGTGAGTCATTGGCGTCAGTGGAGAGTGAACAGAGTGAAATACCTGGTCCGCGAGCTCCTGAGTATTAATCTTGACACCAGGTCTTGGCTTTCCATAGAGTTTATTTCTTCGAGCATTATCCCAGCGGTACGAGATCTGATTTCCCATTCGTTTAACACTAATCTGACGAGTAGGGACTGAGAGTGTAACGTACTGTAAGAATTATAGAGCAGACAGCTGCGAGGAATTCGAGAGCGCAGGTAACTATGCCAAAGGTGAGTCAAAAATGGTCAAGCCGACTTAATCGGAGTACGAACTGGCAAATCCTTTACTGTAAAAACGGGCCGAGATAAGTAAGACAGTCTTTTGAGGATGCAACGATACTCACACGTAACGCGGACCCTGGGGCTTAGGGAAGATATGGGATCCGAGAACACTTCCGCACTGGCCAATTGCCATGAACATAGGAATTCCAGTCGCCTTCTTGGTTTCAGAGCCTAGATTATGGGCAACTGTCACAGACCGATGAGCACCTTCCTTCGAGCGAATGAAAAAGGCGCTTACACCAAGCGATGATTATACCGATAGTGGTATATGTTCCAGCTACAATGCAAAATGTGGCAAAATAGCGGACATGATTATTGTCTATTACTGTAAGCATCAACCTGAGGGGATTCAGGAGTCAAAATCTGATGGAGTTAATCAGCGTATCATGTTTCTACTCACAAATAGCCGATGCCACCGATGGATGAGGAAATTGCCATGAATATACCACGGCTCTGCAGGCGGTCCGAAGCCATGCAGAACAAGACTAGTACGACAGCGGCGCAGGCATATGGTGGCACAGTGAGGAGCTGGGCGTTGGCATTGCCTAGAAGTATTTGGATTAGCCTTCTCGGACGATACTGCAAGAGTGATACAGACTGTATCCAAGGGTTTTGATGATAGTAGGGAGGAAAGCAGAGATAGAGGCGAGGGCGCAGTTAAGGCCAAAATAGATGACACCTCCGGTATAAATCTAGAACGAGATGTTAATCAACGATCGAGCTCGATCATGCTGAAAATAGTATATCCGCTCACCCTCCAATCCTTCAAAGCCATCCAGATATGTGCTACGCGAGCTTGTCAAAACCTCATTCCACATGGTTGATGGCTCCAAGTCACACCTTTGTTGACGGTTGCACCAGTATCTCCGCTGGAGTCCCTATTCATGCGCTCCAGTGCCAGCTCTCTTTCGCGCTCATTGAAGAAAGTTGTTGACTCGGGTCGATTAGGCAAGAAAAACATAGTGAGGACGCCCAGAATGATTGCCGGAATACCCTAGGAGTTCCGTCATTCAGTAAATCATGGGATGAGTAGTCTCGAAATCTGTGACTTACTTCGACAATGAATAGCAGCCTCCAATTCTGGACGTTGGCATGAACCTGCTGAATGCCGAAGGCAATAAGGCCACCAAAGGCCCCAGCGACCGCGGCAAATCCGAACCAATATGCCATCTGTCATCAGATGAAGTTAAAATGGACCCTTCACTAATGAACTCGAACACGACACTGACTCGGAGTCCCATTTCTTGCTTCGTATAAAAGAATGCTGAATATCACAAACTCATTAGCGAGAAAGAACACACAGCAACCGTAAACGGCTTACAGAAGTAAAGCGGAATAGCAGGTCCAAAGCCGGACTCAAATATACCCAGGAAAAGCCGTGCAACAATCAAGCCCGGGTAATTGAAGGCGCTTGCCTAGAAGGAATGATGAGAATCTTAGAATCCTCAGCCCAGGTCGTCTGATCTATGAGCTCACCATAAGAGTGGAGGAAAGACCCCAACCAATTGCGGTGCAAGCCATCCATAACCGCGGTGGAAAGAGCTTCGACAGGACAGTCGCCGGAATTTGAAAGACAATCTATGCGTCCAGCCCTCAACTGTGAAATTTCTCAACGACCTTATGCAACGTCAGACCCACATATGTGATGAAGAAGACCGAGTTAATCATATCAAATAGCTGGCCAGTCGGGTCACCGCCTAGGACGTCTTGAGGTAGGCCTTGCAATAGAGCATTGCCAAGATTCGAGCGGTCGAGGTCTAGATAGAACGTGAGCAACCTAGTTTAAAGGGAACAGATGATGAGGACATACAGGCAAAGAGATAGAGTAGGCAGGCTATCGGTAGGATTCGGCTGTCTAGCCTGCGTACAAGCGCTCTCTCTTCGAGGATGCGATCAGGATCCTGCGGGGTCACGGANTCGGCAATTTCCTCTGAAGAGACGTCTTCGATCTTATCATCATAANCGGGTGAAAGNGAAGGTTTGTTGTCAGAGGACATGGNGNGGCNGAATGCTTGAGGTGGTCTGCAGGCAAAGGGAAGCGAAGCGGCCCACCCTCAGGTTATAGCCAGCTACCCTATTTATCTCATGCCCNTNTAACGTCACAACTCACCAATGCATATTCGATTTCTTGCTCCTTGTCCCCGGTTAGAAAGCGAGCTATCCTTGTAATCATCGTGATGAATTACCGACGGAAAGATCACAGATTGGTGCGGGGTATTCGTTGTCCTTCCAACCAGGAAGGTTGGCGCCGGGCTCTAGTGAGATCCGGTTGAGATCCAAAAGAAGCCGGCTGAATAGCTCCTTGCATTTTTGTACACATCGGCCGAATTGCCACATGATGGGAATTTCATGGCCTCCCAGGCTCGCCCACTACAAAATGCTTGTTGGGGTTTCCAAAAATAATAGAAACCTTACATTTAATGTGTACTCCACCAGCACCGATGCTCTCGCCAACTCTTTTCTCTTCGCCGTTTGCTCGAGTTCCAAAACTCTGTTCGCAGATGCCGACGTGGCTATGATGGTTGAACCGAGCTAATTATAGCGGTCACCTGACTGCCAGATAGAGTCGCAGTAATTTCGAATTGAAAAAAATGAAGGCAAACAAATCATCACATCACCCCTGCTTTTAGGCTTTCCAGGGCGTTGATTGGTTTAGCCCCACAGTTCGGAGTGCAAATCCGGTACGCATGGGGTTGGTTAGGACTGCAAAGAGTCCCGCGGGACTCTGAAAACATATTCGAAGTTGCCAAGGCACCTAAGGTACATTAAACTACCAATCCTGGCTTAGTTCCACATGGCGGAATTCTGCGAAGCATACAACATTACATGGGAAGATAAGTGGACAACCTGCCCTCAATACTGATCAGCAGACGTTTTGACGGACAATGCCAACATTCACGACTTGTAGTGAATGCTAACAAGTTGATGGTGGCAGGAAATTTGAACTCTCGTCAATTTCAGAAGCTTCCAATTCGGACCCACAAGACCATTCAAGACTTCATTAGCCCGCCTTGAAGACTTGATATCAAGCACCCTCTAATATCAGTTCATGATACCTCTCACATATTGCACCTATCTTCTTAATAAAGTTCACGTGGCCCTCGTTCGAGTATACAGTCTTCTGGCATCTAGTCTTCGTTATCTCAAGATTTGACTGACATGAGAAGGAGAATCTAGTAGTCAACTTCTCCGAACAAACCACTAAAGCTTCGAATATCCCACACTTTTGCCGAACATCCAAAATGAACCAGATCTTTCTTAATCACTGTTTCAAGCCTCCGAGATCGGTGGGCTCCAAGTCAACCTGAGCATACTATGAGGGCCAGCTATTTCGATTTATTCTCACAATCAACAAACTCAGTCTAAATAATATTCGGCCGATGGGAGGATGTGCCTTTTGGGGTTGACAATACTTAGAGTTGTCGCTGAACGGAGACTGTTTTGATCGAGTTGATGGCGCAGGGCTTGCGCCCGCACTATTTCAAGTAATGCTATTCAAAACCTGACCTTACGAGAGTGATGGTTGTGGTACTGGGTGGCTGAATATGACCGCCATGCGCTCCACGATCCTAAGCTCTGCAAGTGCGGAGACACTGATGACAGGCCTGTCATATGTTGCGTGCCCGGGAGCTTATTTCTGACTAGTTTGTAACTTGTGCCAACTTGGTGTGCCTCAGTGGGATCTGACGCTTTACACGCATTCGGCCGTTGGGTACTGAGCAACGGAAAAAGTAGCTGAAGGCTCCTCAGCGATACCTCAATCCGTTTATCGCCCAGACATGCTTTGATCAGTCGGACCAGTTAGCCCAAAAATATTTTTCTCAAAGGGTCGATACTACAACGGCTGGCCTCCGCGCATTAGCCGAAGTAGGGTACTCGAGACCTGACCATTCGCCCAAGAGTGAGGAACGACACTGTATATCACGCTGGGGGTCCATACATACCGGAGAGTCACAAAACCAGTTTAGTGTCGAAGGGCTCTCAAGAAACTTCTTCTTGATGGTATCATGAAACGACTTTGACCGGCGACATCTAGTAGGCAGTGGGAAAAGAAGTTTCGTTAATTTTAATTTTACAATTGTCGACGACCCGAACGTCATACCTATCCACCTCTTCTCAACACCTCTCCTCAAATTCTAAGAATACGATCACCGTCAACGATACTGTTGTTCTGATTAGTTTTCAGAAGCCAAAGCTTTTCCCAAGGACATTCAGCAACGCATGGACGCCTTGATCATGTGTAGTCTTGGTCTCTTGCCCTAAACGAACAGAATGGCGGCCTCAAATATGGGCTCACTGCTCGTACGACAAGTAGAAGGAACCAAATTACATTTATTCGGTCACTGGCACCCGGTATTGAGTTCAATTGAACTTCATCCTGCACTTAAAAGGACCCACAAGAGACACTAATGCTCAACTCTGAGCACTAGACCCCTTGTTGACGCGATTGGTGCTTTCGAGGGCAGGTCGTTAGGGCACAGCGCGATGTTCGGCGAAGGTCTAAATCAATCGAGCGAGATTATCTAGTGATCGGAGAAGTGCGAATTGCCGAGACGACGCTCTAAGCGGCGGTTGCCGTAAGTTGGCGATCCGACAGGCAAGGGCAGGCAAAATTAGGTGCAAAAGTCACAGCCTACATTTCGTCGCTTTCAGTGTTTGAACCAGGGGATCGACTGTCCCTGGATTGCCAGGAGGTATTTAATTCGCTCAGTCTATGCAAGTTCTGGATTTTTCGTTTCAAGCTTTGGAGAGGAGTGGAAGGACAAGCGGGAAATCGTAGATCTGCTAGTCAGAAGCCTTGATTAGATGAATGTTTCAAGGTGCCTGATCTGCGAGCCTGGAAGCTGGACCACATGAATACTTCGGCCGAACAAAGTCAAGCTCAGTTCACTGCAGTCTCGAGCAACCGTTTAGCCTATGGTATGCGAACACCCGTCTTTCTTAATCATGAACCAACGAGCACCATGGAAATTCCGAGCAAGCTGGAGCGGTAATCAACGAGCACAAGAACACGCAATGTCATAGAGGCCGTGATGCGATAACGTGGAATGAAAAGACCCAAATAAGTCTATGTTTTATTTGCATGAGCAGCACACGAGTCGCGTGAATGGAGTCGGGTAAAGAAAGGAAAATAAAGAAGAAGTAAAGGCTTGTCGGGCCTAGCTGGATAGCGAGTAGTCTCCAGAATCAGGGCCAAGGTACAAGAGTCCTCGCGAAAGTGCTTGATTTGAAACCAGGAATCGATGTGCCGGGAATAATTTTAGCAAAAGTGGTGACGTGCCTCCGCAGCACTGTGTGGAGAAGCTGTGAAGGGCTAGGAACTTAAGCTCGCCACGCAACTTGAACAGTCCGCTGACTTCAGAATGAAGAGACGATCGCTGCGGCGCCTGCGCTGGCAAAGACGGAATGCCACAGCGGAGAAGAATATATAACTTTCGGATCATTAGTGGCTGGCACGAGGCAGCAATTTAGCCGAGGCAAGGTCGAATACTTGATGATGGAGACAGGAGAAAACGGGGAGCGTGTGTCGTTGACGTGCCTTCAGCGGGCTTCGATGTTGTTGATAACGAGACAGCAGCGAATCATTGAACCTGAAACCTGGGTGTACGTATCTGTCAATTCGCCACACAAAAGAGCATCTGAGCATTCGGTTGCAGTCGCCTAATCTTCCGAGTTCCTCGAGGGATTGCTGATATGTCTGCCCCAAGACCCTGGACTGCAGAGGCTGAGCTACCGCCAACATCCTGGAATATGATCTTCATGCGTCATGGTTGATGGACGTTTATAATAGAACACTGAGCGACTTGGAGATTGCTGGACAAAATCATGTAATTTTGGAAGTAGGTGGAGCGGTCCGAGGAGATGAAGAGAGAAAGAGGTCGTCAACGATTGATCTTTCCGTTCAACTTGGAGCATGGAAGTTACTAAGCTAGCTAGCTGAGTTGGCGTCGGAGTTATGCAGAGTTATACCCATATGGAATTTTCCTAATGTACGTATGTAGGCGCCTGCCGCTCGGCCAAGCAGTGCCAAGAGTTGGTGACCAGGTGGTCATCGAACTTCGGACGAAAGGATATCGTAAACCCGTTGGCCAATGAGCTTGAATTTCGTCAGGGCCGAATGTATCTTCTGATGTGCCGGTTTGATATTGTTGAATCACTTTGCTTAGGAATAATGAGGGACAGTGCTTGAACCGCCCGGCCCAGTGGAAGCCCCATAGCTGACCAAAAGCAACTAAAAGGTCTCGTGAAAGAATCTTGACCCTACAGAGCAGGATTCCGCTGATCCTCCAGTTGCGCCACAAATGGTAAGGCGCTATCCAGCGCTACCCGACGGTCCGCCTCAATGAAATTGACCGGTGTTGCCCACACGGCACGGGATCATAATAACCATGCACCCTGAGGCTCCTGAGTTCAATTTCAACTCTTGGCGCATAAAAGGGCATACACCGCGGGCGTAAGGATGGCGTCCCCGAACATGTCTTTGCGCTTCAGGCCTCTAAATTGGGAGAGTCAAAGCTTTATTCACTTCGCTAATCGCGCAGGATTTCTCTGTTTTCCAATGTCAAAAGGATCCCACGAGTCCAATATATCGACAGAAGGGGCTATAAGTACAGTCTCGTTGCCCGTCTTACCTTTAACGGTACCAAGATTCATTTCAACCCAGGATACACGAGTTCACCAAATTTGCTCTCAGACGCCCATTTTACTTTTGGTGTTCTGCTTTGATTGGGATCCTCGGATGTTACTCGCTACGAGTGTCCGAATTTAGGCCAGATGGGATACCATTAGAATATAGCAAAACAATTGATTCACCGAGAACAAAGGGAGACAGGATTACAATCTCGGCGTTCATATTGTTTGAACGCGTGACCGAGCTGTTTTCTTTGAGATGCCGTACGTGTATCTCATTGGACATGAGATCCTTTGGACAAGACTCACTAAAATTCAATCAAGGTCAAGTCAATGCGATAGGATTCTGACGCGAGCCGAGGGATACCGCTAGTATAGTCCGACTGAAGGCATCTCTGAACAAATCGACGCCATATATCAAATACCTGGGATCTCAGCGGGCGGAATATAGCTATTAGCGTTTCCTCGGGGTGGTTTTCTCTAAGCTAACGGAAAGGCACACTAGCGGAGAGCAGGGGCTGAGCTACGGGGGGCAGGCCCTCCCGTAAGCTGATTGTTGGCAGTGGCCTGTTATCAATACGTTCCACCAAAAAAAAGAACATAGCTACTAGCGCCTTGCGTCAAAATTTGAGCTAACCGCCGGCTGCCTTTCCACATGTCAAACCACGAAGCTGCGACATCCATCGAGGTTGTCAGAAAAATAATTAGATGACCAGGTGTCACGGCGAACTGCGAGCTAAAAGGTCAGAGTAGACAAAGCACTAAAGCTATATTCAACTTGATCTAGTAGTAGCAGTCGCAAACTTGCGTAGCTATAGAAAGATATGTTCTAACACCGCACTGGTTCCAGCCTCGAATATGTTATCGCATCTATTCTAACTAGTTGGAAGTACAACTTTGACGGGTGTCCGAGTCTCCGAGTTTCCGAGTTCCTGAAACATGGAAAAACTCACTTGACAGTCTCATGTCCGATGGCTAGGTGGTGAGAAAATGGTTGACTAGTGGGCGACGACTAGAAAATCTTAGGCTCGTTGAGCAGTACTTTTAGTCCTCACCACCGGGAGTGATATAGACATCTAGTGGCTTGTTTCTGTGACAACCACCAGGTACTACTTGAAGTGCAGAAATAAATAGCACGTCGCCAGAGAAGGTTCGGACCCTAGGGCTGAGCGGAACAAATCGAGGATCTACGCAAGGGCCCGGATCCAAGTGAAGTTCTGCATCAAGGCAAGAGGCGTTTTATGAGGCTGAGACTATACTTTTTGGTTAGAAATTTCTAGTGGCTTCGGCAGATTCTCGAGGTGGAGATATGTTGACTTCGATAGATGTTTGCTTTAAATAACTAGGATTTCGAAGATTCTGTTAAGAGCACTCTTCGATTCCTAGTATGGGACAAGCTGATAGGTTATGGAAGTGACGATGACAACAATTTTGATTTTGATTTTGAGGATTCCCGGCGTTATTGTCAAGACATCGGTGGACGACGGGAGACAAGGCTGATGGTTTTGATCTGCACGAGGGAAATACATCTCCATCGAAGAACAAGTAAGGTTTGTTTGCTCGGGGTAGTATGGAGACAGTCCCTGCAGTTAATCAGCGCTGTACTATGATCAGCCCGAATACGAAGGAGGTCGTATTGTTAGAGTGATGACGTTGGGCGCCTCGATGAGATCAAATACCCTGAATTTGACTTGTGAAAACACCGGGTTGCACATCTAAACTTCAGATATACATCAGAAGTGGAACCTGGGGATCCATATAACAAGTATGACAATACTCGAATACGAGGTGGCAGTTTCTGATCCAGGGGCTCGAAGACGGACGCCTGATGAAGCCTTTCTTGCGGTCATCATATGACGATAGTTTCCGTATCGAAGTACTGAAGGCCTATTTGAAAGAGAAGTTCGTCTGTCTCTGCAAATAGCACCAGACAAACAGAAAGTGAGAAACCCGACAATAGACTGGTGGTTGACAGCTATAGTAGCCGGGTCCCAATTACCAGTTCGTGAGTTCTGAGAGTCAAGCAGTTGTCCCTCAGTGAAGTACTACTTCTGTCCATCAGTGCACGTGTTCTCTAGTGAGCGCATTTCTGGTGCTCGAATAAGATTCAGAGCGGTATTAGCAGCTATGGTTTCCGAGAATCAACGAGACTCAAGAAAAACGAGCGAAAAAAGCGCGTCCACAGGTACTGCTCCAGTGAAGCGAACATGCGGCGCTCGCGTCACGATTGATAGATTTCGTATTGAGGTACTGCCTGCTTCAAAGAGTTGATCAAGACGTTCGTCCGGGTCCATAAATTGTGCCAGCCAAGCATGAACCGATAAACCTGACAAGTTACTGGCAATTATAGGAGCCGGGTCTCGATCTAATAAGTTCTGAGAGCCAGGCAGTCGTTCCTCGGTGAAGTACTACTTTTATCCATCAGTGTGTGTCTTCTCGTACTTTTTCAGTGTTCGAGTCAGATTCAGAGTCGTATCAGACGTCATAGTGTTCGCGACATAAAGTGCATTCCTCGCCTTCCATGCTGTCCGCAAATGAAGCCTGTGCGCGGTTATCGTAAGACGGACTGAAGGCCTACAACTAGGAGAGTTTACTGGAGGCAATTCGAATCTGACCCGATAGCACCAGATGATCACGAAGGAAGGAATGAAACCGATAGTTGGATGGCGGTTGTAGGAGCTGGGTCTCGACAGTCGTACTCCGAGGTTGCAAAGTATTTTTAGTGCAGTAGCTCCGTGGTGAGTATACTCAGAACTACAACTTCATTTGTTTTTCCCGTGTTTTTCCAAGATGGCATAGGTTTCTGAGAATCAACAAAACGAAAACAAGCGAGTGCACTTCTTCGCCCTGCTGCGTACTACTACACGAGCGCCACACCAGCGTTCCTTCGTAACGTAATCCATTCCCATCACGTGTCCCCATCACCACAACCCCCGCAAAAAAGGCATGGCGCGACTTTGTTACTTATGTACACGTCTATTTTTTTCACGCAGGGTCACGGCAGGAATTTTTTTAAAATGACCTGATCTTCTTCTCACAAACGCCTGAATTAAAGGGTGCTTTAAAAGTCGGGTCATACCTCGGCTTTGTGCTTTTCCTTACCTCGACCTCTCTCCTCGACTTTACCTTGTCCGCTACCCTCCGTTGTTCGTTCTGTTACTTGTTTTTGGATTTTGAGTTTTATTTAAGGTAAGTGGATGAGTTGGTGTTGTGGTGTTGTGGTGGTTGGCGGTGGTATGATGAAAACATTAGTCTGCAAAACTATTTGACGATGAGGGGTCCCGCCCCTCTCATGAGTCGTGGTATTCCCTTCCGGGAACCATTCAAGTCTCTGAATCCTTCTCCTTCTCCTCCGCGTCTTCTCCTCTACGCGTAACCGCCGAAACTGACTTTAAAAAAAGTGATGTCGCCTACAGAAACGCGTGCAGACGGTCGTGTCGACAACCGTATCGAGAACTATACCAAGTTTTGGAAAGAGGATCCGAATGCGGAGCAGAACCAGGACAACGAGAAGAGGCTGGATAATTATACTGAGGTCGTTAATGGTTTGTCTCTCCGTCTCATATACTCGTCCTTTACTTAATGCGCTGCAGGGTACTACGACGGCGCAACAGAGCTATACGAATACGGCTGGTCTCAGTCCTTCCACTTCTCGCGGTTCTACAAGGGCGAAGCCTTCCTCGCGTCCCTCGCGCGGCACGAACACTACTTGGCTTCGCAGATGCAGCTCAAGCCCGGCATGCGCGTCCTCGACGT
>JANIEX010000877.1:0-17935 GCA_027627405.1 Leucocoprinus birnbaumii
TAGTGCGATTGACTTGACAACTTCCCCTCCTACAACTAAACCGATGATGCGTGTGAGATCCAATTTGGCTCCGCCTGGATTGGACTCGGCGCCCCCTACGCCTACGGGCTCAAGGATTACTCCCGGTGCAGGTGGACCTCCACCACCGAGTAGGCCGAAGAGCTCAACTTCAGCAAAGAGGAATGTGAGGAGTCGCTATGTTGACGTATTTGCGGATGGAGGAAGTGGTGCTTGAGCACGGTCCTACTTATTGGACATCTTAATCTGGAGGCGGCGGTGATTTATTCTTGTATTATACCATAAACTCTCGCCTGTTTGACATTTCTTATTTCTTCTTTTCATCGACGTTTTGCTTGTTGTGTTTGATTCATGAGCATCAACATGGATTAGAACGCTGTTTTTCCAGAATATATAGAGCTATTTTGTCTCCTCTAATAATACGGAATTTTCGAATACATGGCACCGGCTTAAAGTCGAATTAGAGGAAGAGTCTGAAGGGGTATCCACGGTTCTTGACGCGGAAGAACGAAACTAGAACGGAATAGATAATGATGATGACGGCTGACCAGAGGTAGACTTGGAAGCGTTGGCGGGTGGGTGAAGCCTGACTTGGAACGACGAGCACAAGCATCAGGAATGAGAATGAGAGTAAACCGTCTATGTAAACGTCAGCTTAGTGCGGAGGCAGGTATGAAAACGCAAACTCACAAATAAACGCGACTACATGGACCTCCTGACCGTATTGACTCTGGAAACCAGCAGCAATCCAACCATTCCCACCGGTATAAGGCATATTCCTGATCCTCGTAAACATGTATCCCGAGATCATGATAAGAGAAGTGATGACAATGCCGAGAGCCCATGTCCAGCGGGATTGAAAGATTGGAGCAGCGAAACGAAGGGACAAGAGGAGGGAGAGACCGAAGATGGATCCAAGGACAACACGGGTCCAGTCGATGGGATCACGGTAGGGAATGCTGGTGGGTGTGTACCGGGAGAGGAATTCTGCGAGAGGACCAGCCTCAAAACCACTGTTTAATGAGGATGTTAGTGCATGAATGTCTGGGATTCAAATACACGTACTCAGAGAAATCGTATTTGGCTGGAGTGGTTTGACGGGTTGCCCGATCGCCTTCGGTGGGTGTGAACGCTAGTACGACAGGCGCTGACGATAAACCGAGCTAAATTATCTGAATTAGCAAAAAGCTGGCAATGAATAGGTTTAAGGTACCTTTTGGAAGACGGCAGGACCGTCATCAAAGTCCAGCGTGGCAAAGAAATGGTTGTCGCGCTTGTCCCCAGACACACTCGACCACGCCTTAGCTACAGACTCCCAAGCAGGACCAAACTCCCTTGAACAGCGTCAGCGCCAGTAGAGTTAATATTCGCATTCAAGTTACCTGCAAGGAGTACACTTGCGTCTCTTGTCAAGCGCAGTCAACTGGACCGAGGCAGACCAGGTGCGCTTGGGAGAGGTCAGGAGGTCGTAGGATTTCGCGTCAAGCTTTATGATGCCATTGCCCTGCTGGGAGAGCTTAAGGAGCTTCTCGTAGGGACTTGCGGCGAATACGAGAGGCGCGGCGAGGAGTGCGAGGAGTGCCTTCATGGTGGTAAGACGTGTCTTTTCCTGAAAAGGAAATCGGGATGTGATGGAGATAATTCACAGCTCAGCCTGGGTCCTGATTTACCACAAATATTGTGCATCGCACTTAGCACAGATTTGCTGTCTCCATAACTCATGACTTAGTACATATTATAATCCTTGTCTTGGAATCTGTTATCTTGCTCCTTGGACGTTCTTTTGTTGTCCCTTGTCCCTTGGAAGGTTGGGTTTAGCCCAGCATTCTATTTGGGCCACAAGGGATGCCCAACATCTACCTATGAAACTTGGAAGTCTCACCCTCAGTTTTGTATCGATTTCCTCTGGACGTCTAGTACTGCGGGTCCTTCACAAAAGCTCTATCACTTCGAGTTTATAATGTAGAAACTGGATCCGTATTCTGCACCTTTTCAGCGACATGGCGAATGACAAAAGATGACATTTTGGTTAGCTATATCGCGAGATGCGCGATTCATCGCAATTTTTGTTAGCGATGACTAGACCGAGGTGTGGGTTTTCTTTACTGTTCGAATCGCTAGGCCTTTTGGGTGCCAGTCTGTACAATCCAGAATCCATCGCCTTTTCGTCTGATAGGAAGAAATTGGTGTCGTTTGGCAGAAATCATTGCAAGATTTTGGGTGTGTCTGATTTGGCGTTGGGTGGTTAGCCACAGGAAGAAGGCGGAGCCTTTGGAGATGATACACCCATTGTAGATGGATGGGCTTTATTCCCCGTGATCATAGAGAAGGACTCTATAGACCAAGAAGTCTGGTGGTATTTGGAAGAATACCAACAAAGCTGCATTTCGCGAATTTCGAGCATGGGGCCAACTGGGAGGAGTGTATTGACAATGAGCGGCTACGAGAGCAAGGAAAAGATCTCTATTGATGATACGAGCACTGACAAATAGCGAAGCCTAGGTTATTCAGATGTTAATACTACGCGTTAACAACGTTGTAGCCGAATCTTGTATCAGATGGTTCAGTGCAGATGTCTTGACGCGACTCAGCAATGGAAGCGAATGAATTATTCAATAATCTATTCTTCCTCCAAACTTCTGTTCAAGTAGAGTGGTCTCGATCGACCACTAAACGAGGATAGAGGGCGCGACGAAAAGAGGGTTGATGGTGGCAAGACGTGTCTTTTCCTAAAGAGGAAAGTGGGTGATATTTGGATGTAGCGGAAATGTTGGGCTGTCTGCAATGACATCGCATGCCCTCCTCCTCCGCCTTTTTCTCTCCCCTACGTTTTTCTCTCTTCATGTCGCCCTCAAGTATCTGCTCGTGTATGCCGACAATATAGGCATCACGTATTATCTGACCAGGAGGCTGAGGGAGCTTGACGTGCATGAGTTGTACGATGTGTGGGGATTTATATGGTGATGAATGTATTGACCTGGATGCATCGAGGATGTGCTGATTTTTGTGGGCCAGCCATCTCCTTGTCACCCGCCCAACCAAGTCTCGAGCTCTCGAGGTCTTTGTCGTCGAGACAGCCCAGCGCTCCACGCACATTGCAATGATTGTGAGTCCATTTCTCGTTTCCTGATCCTTCTGAGCTGACAGAAATCTAGACACTGTGGTTTATGCAAGCGTCGTTGCACGATCTGTCGTCGACACGCGAATCCCAGTCGTTCGTCATCTGCCAGCGTATTCTCCACAAATGTCATGAGATAATATTCAATGATCTACCGCGGCCGTCCTCTTCGTCTCCTTATCCCTCTCTCAAGCTCTCCGCACATTCCCCCTTCTCTCGGAAAAAAGTTAGACACCATGCTGAGCCTGCGCTCGTTGGTATTAGTGTCGTTCTCGCCGCCACTCCTGGCATGCCTGCACTTGCCGACTTTACCGGTCAGATCGCCATTGAACAGGGCCGTACTGACGATGACGGAAGGGAGCTACGCAGCCTGCAGATGATTGAGACAGACGTTGCTCCGGACGTGGTGTCCAAGACCGTTCAACCTGTTAGTGGCGATGATGACGATGTGGATGAGGTTGACAGTCCTCTGGTGGAAGAGACTGGCGAGGGCTCTCCTGCCCTTTCGGAGCAAGGGGATAATCGAAACGTTAATGGACAAGGAGCCCAATTGAGTCGTCGACGAACGGTTGCTGCTGCTCAAACTGTCCCTGCACTTCCCCTTCATCTGCGTTCAATCCGGCGTTCCCGAGCGTCACGAGGATCCCCTCGGTCAGCTCGACGCTGAATTTCCAGCACCTCACCAATCATCGCCATCCCTCCCAGGACGATTGCAGCCACGCTCTTCGGCTTCCAACAGCCCCGACTTCCTACTGGAGAAGTATGATCCCCTAGCTCAGACCCAGCTCTTGAGAGGGCACTATTGCCACTCTGAGGTATGTCAGCCCTTTGTTCTCAGTTCGGTTGAATTGACCCTCCATGATAGATCCAATTCATTCTCGATCTCGAGAATATTTGCAACCGTCTTCTCATTGTCCCAAAGCCTGCACGAGTGAGTGCACTTAGAGCGGAGCTCACTGCTCTAAACCATAAACTTCCGGCAGAGGTGAATTATTCTCTAGCGGTCTAGCTATTTTTGTTCAACTCGGTGAATTTAGATCTGTATGCCAATGTGGTGCAGCTCTTCCGACACCCCTCATGGCGCTCGTCATATACCCCAACCCCACCATCGCATCGTCCGTATTCCCCCAGGAGAAAGTGTTGTTCTTAACTCTGCAGAACGAGCACCTTACCTTTTGCTCATTGAGATCTTGAGCGAAGATCTTGACTTTGATCCAACGAAGCGAGCGAACAAGGAGATACTGAAGAGGATCGTGACAAAAGAAAACGAGCGGCAGGGCGCTTCAAAGGACCTGGTTCCTTTTGGTCGCGGAAAGTCAAAACAGCCGCATCCATCTTCAGAAAACGACAGTGACAACACTGTAGGACCTGTTCCTCCTCTCATCCTAGAAACTTCTCCTTCAGCGCCTTCGACTGCCACGCCTGGAGGTGCCTTTCCTGGATCAGAATCAGAAAACCCAGATGAAGAAATCGACCTAGTTGAGCAGCTCTATGGTGCGGACAAACCGCTAAGCTCTGCCAACCTCGATATCGGCGAATCGATCGTCTTACCTCCAGCCCCCAAAAACAGGGATCTCGACATGGCCGCCTGGTCTGCATCATCACCCTCCACTCCAGGCGTATCCGACGAACCGGTCAATAGCTCTCGGCAAAGCGGGACCATGCGAAGAAGTCACAGTCATACCGCAAGTCATGGGAGCGCGAAAATTCATTCGTCGACACCTTCCGCATCTGGAACACCTGCGTCAGTAGCACAAGGACAGCCGAACGGTAGTGGTGGTAGTGCCCATGCTATACTTTCCTTGGACGACTATTCACAGCGTATGCGTACAGCAGCTATCATGCTTGCGCAGTTGAACGCTAATCTTGTCAGAGAGCAAGTTACACCCATGGCTCTACCACTTTCTGCCACTATACCTTCTTCTGCGACATTAAATGTTGCTCCATCTCCCATCTCATCAGCGTCTACGAGTAGAGGCGCTTGGATCCCTGGTACAAGTTGGCTTACGGGTTCATCATCTTCCTCTGCAGCAAATGATATGTCTTCTCCATCAACAGGAGACATGCTACCTCCTCATCAGCATCAAACGCCATCGCAGACTCAAACACGGATGCGATTACAGTACGCCGAAGCTCAGCAGATCAGAGACAGAATCATGAAAGAGATGTTGGCTCTGGAAGAGGAACGTATGGAGAGGATGAAGGAGAATAGGTTTGCTCTCAGTGCTAATGGAAGTGGCGGCAGTAGTAGCGGAGGTGGGGGTGCAGGACTAGGTATCAGAGGCGTCGATGTCGGTGGCGGGGAGAATACTGTTGAGGATGAGGGTATTATCAGACGAGAGTTGAATAAGGCGGATCCTTCTGCTGTCGTGTTCAGTGAGAGTTGGGCTGCCAAAAAGGTACGTATATTGTTCAACCCATCAAAAGCAGAATAGATGCTCACAAGCGTGGGTGCGCCTACTTCAGAGTCGGATAAAGGGTTCGTCGCCCTATGGCCATCTAGGTATGTCACATGTGTTGGCCTGATTCTGTATTTGTATTCTGACAATATCTGGTCTGTTGTTTTGCAGCAAATTGGGATTGTGTTTCCGTGATCGTAAAAACCGGCGGTGACCTGCGGCAAGAACAGTTGGCTGTTCAGCTTATACGGGAATTCCAGCGAATATGGAATGAGGAGAGCTGCGCTTGCTGGCTTCGATAGTAAGTGTCCCCAACCCAAATGGTGCACATTCTTGACTCACCGTGGACCACAGCTTCCGAATATTGATTCTCGGCGCAACTTCCGGTCTAGTGGAGACTATTACGGACGCAGTATCTATACACTCGATCAAGAAAGCCGAATACGCAAAACGACTAGCCCAAGGCAAACTCGGACATGTAACTCTACTGGACCACTTCAAATCGGTCAGTCACTCTGATTAACGCCTCAAAATTGCTTCTGATAACGGCTACACTCACTAGACATATGGCGATCCCTCATCCGCTAAATTTGCTCGCGCCCAACGCAACTTTGCCAAATCCCTAGCAGGCTACTCAATAGTCACTTTCTTACTCCAAGTTAAAGACCGCCACAACGGCAATATCTTGTTGGACCGAGATGGCCACCTCATTCATATCGATTTCGGTTTCATCCTAAGCAATACCCCAGGTAATATCGGCTTTGAAGCTGCACCGTTTAAGTTACCACCCGAGTACATTGAGGTACTTGGCGGAGTGACTGGAGCTCCATTTCTTGAGTTTAGAAGGTTGTTTAGAGAAGGTTTCGAGGCTGCTAGGAAACACTGTGATCGGATCATCAGTAAGTCGTGTGTTTTGGAGCTATGAAATGTTTTTTGCTGACATGTGCATGTGCAGCGCTGGTGGAGCTGATGCAGAAAGACTCGACGTTGCCATGTTTCGCGTTATATGGTGAACAGACGGCGCAGCACCTGAGGGATAGATTCCAGCCTACGCTGACGCATTCCTTGATTGGAGAGTATGTCGATAGGCTGATTGATACGTCACTTGGCTCGAACTGGACGAGATTATACGATTCTGTGAGTCGTCGTAATTGTCTGATTCATCTTCTCTTTGGCTGACCTACGACCGCAGTATCAATATTATTCACAATCCATTTTGTAAACGGACATTTTTTTGCCTTTTATTTCTTTCTCCCCCTTTTTTTGCACAAATGTAATTATTGTCTTGTCGACGCCATATTGACGCCACTGCTTCCGAGCCTGCATTATTACCTTTGCATATCCCTGTTCAGGTGAACCAGACTCGAGCACAGAAGCATTAAATAGGTGTGAGGTAACTAAGTAACAGCTCCAGGGAACAAAGAACGACAGCTACTACAGAACGACCGTTCGAGATAACAATTTTCGACAGTGTCATATACAAAATGTATCAGATGGCAACAACCAGTCGAAAAATGGGTGACTAGATATAGCAAGAGCGGCTGATTGGTATGATACATCGTTTTGGAAGGCGCAGCTCAATGATTACTCGAAGAGCTTGTCGTAGCGATTCAGGCACGAATACCACTCGCGATCTGTCGGCCAAAGTGTGAAAAAGAAGACAAATGGTCAGGGAAACCCGTGTGTAAAGCGGTGAGAAATGAAATAAAAGACTGCGCACCGAAGTTCTCCGACTCGTCGCACCAGCATTTGCCTTTCCTGTGTGCATCGCCTTGAGGACAGTGTTGGAAGGGTTCGTGACGATAACCTATGTTAGGCAATGTTTTCAGCATCTTCCACGGGTTTAAATTTGTCGTTGAGGTACTCACCGATGTCATTGAAGAAGTGCTATTTATCGTCAGGGGCAATGAGTTAATTTTGAACTGCTGCAGCTCGGTACCGGGGACAAACTTACGATCTGTTCTTTCTTTGCAAGGAGCGAGGCACCGATGCTGTGAACGGGGGCATCTCCCCATCGCTATTAGTGAGTGGTTAGAAGATGCGTATGTATTTATGTGTATGTCCGATAAAGTTACCTCGTAGTAGAAACCACCTTCCTTGTCAAGGAAGTCAAAGAACTTGGAATATGCTTCCCCTCTCCAGAAATCGAGGTCGCCGATTTCGAAATTGCTCCAGACTGGGCAAGAACATAATCAGAATCCAGAACATAATCCTCGAAAACATTCGAAACAACGCACAGTGGCAGCGGTTATAAGTGTTTCCATTATCGTCCGATAAGAATTGCATAGCGTTTCCTTGAGCTACCAGATCCGGATTTTCGTCCATGAATTCTGAAAGAATGACGTTTAAGATCCTGTCAACGTGGCAATAAGGAGGGACAAACTCTTGACCGTGCTCCATAGAGTAGGAATAGTAGCCTCATATTCATATAGTGAGATAGTGAATCCTATTCCAGACATGAGCACTGGTGAAAACTCGTGAACATTAATTCTCTTACCGTAGACTTTGTTCTGATCTTGCATGATCAAGAATGGGTCATAATCGATATCACAAAAGAACTTGACATCAGGCCTGCATGAATGTCAGGAATGATCCCACCTCCTTCAAAAAGGATGACAGGATGCTTACTCGACTCTGTTGGACAATAGAATGTCAGATATTCAGTTCCTGAGAATCACCGAGTCTTGCGACGAACCTCCAGTAGTACCTGTATGGCTTCAGTACTTCCTGTCTGTAGAAGAACTATAAACTTCCATCAGCACTGGAGCGGCAGGCAGAATGGGACCAAACTGACACCAGAGTTGAAGCGACACATGTTGCGGTACCTGGACGGACTGTATTCAGCTAACGAAGAAAGAGTTCGAAATTCCAGACGCACGGTACACTTCCTGTAAATCACCATGAGTAATTTCTCCGAGCCGTTTGAAGCACGACGCACCTCCATAAATGACGTTATTCTTCACCATGTCCTTTCTAGCCGCCGTTGCTTTCTCCTCGTCAATCCAGTCCGGCTGGACCCAATCTTCCCTGGGAATAAGACCGTACTTGACAGTCGAATCCGTCAATTCCTCGACTCTCCTGCAAATCACATATCAGCACACCGCCGCCAAGCACAACAATTCCTTGGCAATTCAACGGTAAAAGCTCACCGCTTGAACTTGTCCTCGAAAGGTTGATCATTCAAGAACACATAGTCATATCCAAACTTCTTATTAAATCGATCCTCCATCTGTTTCACACTGGTCACAACACCATTCAGATCAGTATTCCGGGCTAGTTTGGATTAGGTGGGATTTTGATGGGTGAGGTAGAGTTCATCATTCATTGTTAGCGACACGTAGTTGCACTTCGTAAGAGATACGAGGCTCACCGAGGATGACAATAGCAGCGTTGGCTTTACGTTCCGGTGGTGTAGTCTTGTTAGACTTGAGGTAATACTCGTCTCCTACTGGCGTTTCGTATGGTGGTCTGTTGGGTTGAGCTCCTGGTAGGTGTTTCTTGAGGTTCTCTAGGGACGTCGCCTGTCCATAAACCTCATTCGAGAAACTCAGAATGTAATGTAAACTGATCTGTAAGCAACAAAAGTGGGTGAAACGCTGTCGAACCTGCGCAGCAAATCGGTTGCCATTGTGGATACTTACGATTATGACCAGTATCAGAAAGACATATCTCATGGTAGCGTTCATGGCTACAAATGGGAAGAGTGGCCCTCGAAGTCGAGGAAGGACACGTCAAGGAGTAAGGAGAGAGGGATTTGGTAATGGGAAAAAGAAGTGAAGATCGCAGGTGCTTGTGGAGGCGTTCGCCTAACTTTGGCATTCAGCACTGGATTGTTGTCATCAGGTGCATCAAGTGCACGTGCTGATCTCCATAATTAAAGTCTTGGACCCACTAGCGCGCGCTTTGCCCCTGTTACTACAGTGAATACGATACATAATTCTGAGAGAAATAAGTCTCGACGACTTTTGTTTACGTCGGCGTCCTGCTGATTGTGTAACGCGGTCGTCGGACGGTGTGTGTAACGCATGTCAAACCAATTACGGCGGGAACTGCGGTCCTGATCGAAATGTCATTCCGCTTGCTGGCTGGATTTCGCCGAGTTTCGACTACGTTGAATACGTTGAATCAACCACACTTCGGCGTTCCTAGCATACAAAATGTTTTCGGATGTTCAAAAGATATATAATAATAATATAGTATGACAAGAAGCAGAAGAACAAAGGGGATCTCCTCCACGGGAGACAGCACTAATACATCCGAAAAAATACTCTAAAGCTACAAATACACGCAGGTCTACGATAAGTCCAGCTCATCCATCCGCAAAAATCATGAGCATTACATTTGAATTCCTCCTTTCCAATTCCACGGCTCACTCATACAAGGCTTCAAAGCGCTTGAGACAAGAATTAGGGGCATAATCTGAAAACGTAACAGATGAGAAAGAGTGTTCGGCACCATGAGTATGTTGGCTAGACGCACCGAAACTATCTTTAGGATCGCATGAACACCGTCCTCTCGTCCAGTCCTCTCCGGATGGGCAATGCTGGAAGGGATCGTGGCGGTATCCGATGTCACGGAAGAAGTGAACTTGGTCTTTTGATGCAAACAGTGAAGCAGCAATGCTGTGAACGGGTGCATCTCCCCATCGCTGAAATAGACACCGTCATTCGCGATTCGGGAGCCAATCACCGGAGATGGAGCTAACCTCATAGTAGAAGCCACCTTTGGATTCTAGATGGTCAAAGAACTTCTGATACGCCTCGCCTCTCCAGAATTCCATATCAGCTATCTCGAAATTACTCCAGACTACGACACCAGAAATCAGTCTAGTACGAAGGTATCAGCCTCTATGAACTCACAATGGCAAAGGTTGTATCCAACACCACCGTTATCAGAAAGGAACCTTAATGAATTGTTCGGATGCAGATACTCCGGATTTCGTTTGATGAATTCTGAAAACTGATGAACAACGCTGCGGCGACTTGAATAATGTTCTCACCTTTAGTTGTTGACCACAGTGTCGGGATTGTCGGTTCCCATTCAATAAGAGAGATAGTAAAGCCTGTGACCTCGTGGGTATTCTGCGGTGCCGAGGAGAAATTGATCAAATACTCACTATAAACCTTATTGTGCTCTTGCATGTACACGAATGGGTCATATGTGACGTCGCAGAAGAATTGTACGCCCGGTCTACGTTCGTGATTGTGTCAGAATTCAGGGCGTCTATTTTTAGGTCACAGTGGAGATAAAAAAACTCACTCAACCCTGGTTGAAGAGGAAGCGAAATATTTTTAGAAATGCGTTCTCAAGAACCGCAGCATATCATGTGCGTACCGCCAGTAATAACGATATTGTTGTAGCAATTCGTGTTTGAAGAAGAACTGAGGGATCGCGTCAACAGGCGGTATCACTCGGACATGAGATAAGGTACTCACCCCGGAATTGAAGCGACACATGTTGCGATATCTGCAAATGGGGCTGAGTAAATGGCGCGTTTTGTATCAGGTCTGGCTTACGGTACACTGCCTGCAGAGATGATCAACATCAGCATCGGTGGTTTCAAGCCTGATCAAGGTGGAGCTGGTGCTTACCAGCATAGATGATGCCCTGTGCCATCATGCGGGAACGTCCCGCTCGCGCGCGGTCCTCGTCAATCCAGTCGGGTTGATACCAATGGTCGTGCGGGATAAGCCCAAATTGAATGGGCGCATCTGTGAGCACTCGGACCCGCCTGAAATACTCATCAGGACGGATATCAAAGGCGGATAAAGGTGCAACGCACTCTTTGAACTCTTCTGTAAATGGCTCCTCGTTTAACAGGACCCAGGGGTAACCGTAGTGTCTGTTGAAACGGTCCTCCATTTGGCGCATGCTCGAAACCACACCGTTGAGGTCGGAGTTCCGGCACAGAAAAACGAAAGTTGCGTTTGCGCGTTTTGGCGGCGATGGGATGTCAACTGCCGTTGTAGTCTCCGCAGTAGGCACCTCTATCAGCTCTGTTGTGGTGGTCGTTTCGGTCTCCGTCGTTGTCACGACAGACAAGTCATCATCATAATCAGTGTCGTTGAGGAAGAGGGGCGGCAGTGTGGCGGCAGTCGAATTGAAGACCCGGTCATGGGCCTGCTGCCATTTTTCGCTGATATTTGAAAAACTCGCGAGGCGAGAGTAGTCGTTGTGGAGCATGCTGAGTACATAGTGGATTGTGACCTAGGCCCGATTAAAACGAGGATAAAGGTAGACGCGGAATGGACTTACAACCGCGACGATGATAACCAGAATGAACCTCCGGGGACTGGAGGAAAAGAGGGAGAACGCAGCCATGGGAGGGAAGGTGGGGACGGAGAGAAGGAAGGAAGATATTTAATATAAGAGGAGCATAGCAGGGTGACAAGCAATCGGCTCGTGGAGAGGAGATTTCGGGATAAGACAAGTGGAGTTTCATCTCTTCCTCACAGTAACCATCACCGCCTTTTTCTCGTGCGAACCCTCGCACTCCACCTCGTATCTAGCCCCCGATCTTCCAGATTTGCGCGCTACCCTGCCACGTTATGCCTTTTGTCATTCACCTCAGCCACCATTCGCTACTGCAGCCGCTCGGCTCTCAGCGCGGACCAGAATTGCGCAGCAGACAGTTAGGGCCAAGCACGCCGGGGTTTGGAGCAAGAACAGTGGTGCATTGTCAGACGACAGTCGAGAGTATCCGAAGCACATCCGTCGAGTAGATCTACAATGTACGGTAGAGCAGACATACGACAGGAGACTATGTCACCACACATCATACAATTTCAGAAAGCAGGGTAGCGCTGTGCCATTTTTGATTTTCTGACCGACGCCGACGTTTGTCTCTGTTTGGTTCGTTTTTCTCCAGCTTGCCCCGTCATTATTTAGTCGTCCTCCTCCATCCGTCATGGCGTCCCCTGCGATTCCTGAAAAGCCTCTGGCTGCTGAGCCTGCTGCTTCCTCGCAGCCCGCAGTTGTCCCCTCCTACTTCAACCCCGTGTCGCCACTGTGGAACGTCATTGACCGCTTTAACCAATGGCGAGCAGACCTCGGCCTTCCTCATCCCGGAACTGTTGAAAACCTCCAGAAGGAGGTCAAGGGTACGCGCACACGTCTCTGTTCCAGGTTTACGCGCTGTTGACACGCTGCCGATGAACCAGCTACTCACTTGACCAACTACATGTTTGATGGAGCCCGTGCCGACCTCACCAAGAGTTTGTCAATGGACCCTCTCTTCCAAGTGACACACTCTTTTGCACTTGGGTCACAGACACTGCCATCATCATACAACTTTGGTGCTATTTTTGCTAACCCGAAGGTATGAGAAAATTTGCAACCAGTGAAGTCCTGTGCTTAGCCAAGACATCCCTAGGTGTTCCTTCAAGGAGGTGTCGACCATGAGGGTAACGTGAATGCGAGGTTTAACCACGGATGGACAGCGAATCAGGTCACAAAGGTTCAGGCGCAGGTCAGTTCACCCTCTTCCGTTCAAAATCGAGTTGTAAATCCATGGTCCTGTAGTTTTCGCAACAAGCCGGGCAAAATATGATCCAGTTCGAGCACGACTACCAGGGTCGTGACTTCAATGTCAATATCAAGGGTGTTAACCCATCGCCAGCCGACTTCACGGGTATCTACATTGGCAGCTACCTCCAATCTCTTACCAAAAATCTTGCGGTTGGCGTTGAGACACTCTGGCAGCGCCCCAACCCCGACTTGTCCGACATGAGCTCGTCATATCTTGCCAAGTACACGAGCAACGACAAAAACTGGATTGCTACCGCTCAGCTGCAAGCAACTGGTATTCTTCAGGCCACATACTGGCAAAAATTGAGTGAAAAGGTTGACGTCGCTGCCGACTTGCAGCTCATTGCAACTCCACAACGGCGCGACGCCATCGCAACCCTTGGTGCCAAATACGATCTCCGGCTGGCAACCTTCCGTGCTCAGCTTGAGTCTACTGGAAAGGTGTCGGCACTCCTAGAGCAGCGATTCACCCCTACGTTTGCCTTCCTAGTCTCCGGCGAGATTGATCACTTCAAGGCGAGTTACTGTTTTTATTAGTTGCGTTCTATCACTAATGTCACCTTGTTTTCTAGAATGCTGCCAAAGTCGGCGTCGGTGTGATGATCGAGAGCTCGACTTTGACACCCGAGGAGATGGGAATGCCTCCCCAGCTCTGATTATAATATAATCTAACCCCTCCCCTTAGAATAATATTTCGCTACTCATATATAATGGACGACGTTTATTACGGCTTTTCCTGCGCACATATTTCATACTACAGCAGAGCGTAGATGCGTATACGTCCCAGAGCTTGTATTTCACGCCAGCTAGGAAAATTAAATGACGTCAAGACGATATTCCTGCTCGATGCAATTGGGATGGCCGACTAACTGCTGCGCGACTTTCGACATGACTTGACAATATGCGCTTCTGTCACACACCTCTCTTCTTTACCACAACCACCCATCATGGCAGCGCCTCTCCTTGAGTTACGTGGAGTCACCTGCGAAGTTTCACCAGGGCAACCCCTATTTCACGATGTCAGCTTCTCAGTCGGCGAAGGTGCGCTGGTATAGGACGATAACTCCATGTTAGTATCAGATGATGACTAGTTGTGTCTGGTCACCAGGCGATATAATCGTCCTTCAGGGAAAGAGTGGTTCTGGGAAGACGACTATGCTCAAATGCATTGCACATCTCGTTCTCCACACGGGAAACGTCTTGTATCGTGGGAGGTAAGGGAGGAGTCCTTAATCTCCACTTTCTACCGAGGAAAAGAACATACCACGAGAATACTAACACCGAACACTCCACCTCCTCGTTTTCCCTACTACCTCCTTATCACCTTATAACTTTATCTCGAACTTCTCAAGGACACCACAGGCATATGGTCTGCAAGAATTATTAAATTATTCTCGCCGACGATGATAAATCTCACAGCTTTCCAACCATCCACACAGGCATACCCGCTTTTCGAACTAGAGTCCTATATGTCCCACAACGCCCATCACTCCTCCCAGGCACACCCAGAGATTTCCTTCACTCTGTATCTGAGTTGAAATCACACACAGATTATAGGAATGAGAAGGCTGAGAAAGGTGCTCCGCATAAGGTGTTGTGGAGGGCTAAGGATATTGGTGGGGGGTGGGGTGTGGATGACGAATTATGGGAGAGGGATTGGTCAAATTTGAGTGGTGGTGAGGCGCAGAGGATTGCGCTTGCCATTGCGTTGGCTTTGGATACCGCAGAGGTTATGTTGCTTGATGGTCAGTCTAAACCTTTTCCTGTTTAGTTATCCGGGGAACTCGGCTTACTGATACTTTCGGTACCGCGGGGTCAATCATTTTTGGATATAGAGCCGACGTCTGCATTGGACCCACGATCATCTGCGATGGTTGAAGAGTTTCTTACGCAGGAGGTTAAGGATAAGGATAGCGAGCTCAAGTCATTGATTTGGATCACACATTCGGAGGAACAAGCAAGAAGGGTTGGCACTCGGTTCCTTACGTTTTCTAATGGACAGTGCGAGGAAGAGGAGTCGCCAGCTTAAGGCTCGGTTGAGCACCCGGAGCGATGGCCCAGATCTCTTCTGAATGTAGAATTACCTGTATACTATGGAATCGGATGTATCCCGAGTGGTTTTGTAAATATCATGTGTGGTTCACTAAGAGCGCGTAACCTGCGTTAGCAACGGGGACTCCCTTCCAGAGGAAGCATATCTGCCCAGTGAAGCAAACTGATGAAAGCACTACTTAATTCGATTTCGAAAGGGAGGGGCTGAATACAACCCTTTTAAACCATTGGTTTTGTCACGCCCCTCTATCTGAATTCACTGTATTAATTCTAAAGGGACAACTCGAGTGCCCCAACGAATGTTGGGGAGAAAGCGCAAATGTCGGCGGCTGCCATGTTTTTCTGAGCCGAGATCTGTAGCAAGCCCGTGTAGCTCAGCGGTAGAGCATTGTACTTATGAGGTTACATACTGGCCATGCAAGGGTCTCGAGTTCGAATCTCGGCATGGGCAAATGTTTTGACACGCATCTCTTCCTTTCTTTTAGGCATACGAACAGTGAATTTTGAAAAGAGGATGAAGATAAGAGCACATTAATGTATGTCAATGCATGTCAAGAGGGTCCAGTAACATTTTCTACAGGGAGACAATCAAGGGAACCAGAGACGAGCCACGACATCGCTGCCTAGTCAAGGCGACATCAAGTATAACAGAGTATAACGAAGGATTACTTTTGCAAGGTCAATCATCCCAAACGTTGACCATTTCCGATTGGTGTGTCATCACGGCAACGTCCCTGCGGATCGGATTGATTCGAGGATAGACGAACTAAAGAAAGGAATAGTCAGGCAAAGTGATCAGAACGGTATATAGATGCAGACGTACCCCTTCATTGTATTCGTTCATGACCTCAGCAGCAATGAGCTCTTTGTCTTTGACCAGGAGATTATAAGAGTGCACAAGAATGTTCAACTAGCAAACAGTTAGCTCTGTTTACATGATCGAGGGAAACCGATAATACCTGCACGCCAGTCAAACCCATGATGATGAACATGAGTATCCAATTAGAAGATGAGATCGCCAGCCAGAGCAAGGCATGAATGGGCGAGTAGATACTGAAAAGCTCAAGTTCGAGTGTTCCAGGCGACCATGTCGACAGTTCATGAACTTTGGCAGTTTTGGGAGGAATGGGTTTGTTCATTGAAGGTGGCTTCATCCCGAGAAGCCAGCGCCATGAATAGGAGAAAGCATACCATGCCCCAGAGCGGAGTTGAGCCCCTAGTGAAGGGGGTTTGAGTGGTTCAAAGTCGAGTTCTGCGGCAACTGTTTTGGCGTTGGGTGAGGAAAGGGGATCGACTCTTTGGTGAAAGCGGTAGATTCGTGTGCGGGAGAAAAGATATGCAGTGTTGAAGATAGATGCGGAGATGAGGAAGAAGGTCATTGGTACGGTCTGTGTTGCGACGGGTTAGTAAAAGGGTATTCGGTAAAGGGTGGTAGCTGCATACCCAGTCGAACCATGAGTTCCCTTCGCCTTCATGGTACATGTCTTCCCATCCAGCATTAGAGTCAGGCACCTTACGCATTTGACTGATGCGTGTGCAGATGTGTAGGAAGTGCATTACACCACCGAGGATTCTGGCAGAGTTCTTCGGAGTTGGGAGAGGGAGATTGTTTGGAAAGAGTGCAATCTCAAACGCGATGGTAGAAGGGATGGACTTAATTCTGCAGTAAGAATATGAGTATCTGGGACATCATCAAAGTCGCGAGGGCTTGCCTTTCAAAAAGAGACATTTTACGAACAACAGCTTTACGTGCCGAGCCAGGTGTTCCATCAACTGAGGCATTGACCATCCTACGGGATTTACTTTGAGGTGTGCCATATGGGGGTGGTCGTCGATTTCGAGCTGCTTCCCAGTCAAAGGGAATGGAAGAGGATATTGACGGGGTCGAAGCAGGTGAGCGGTAGAGACTGATAGATGCTCTGGGTGTTCGTGGCGTAGTTGGTGGGTTCACATGCGGGAGAGGGGCTTTGGGGGACTTTGGAGAAGAGATTAGTGACTGGCGAGGAGATCCATTTACTCCCGCAGAGTTCTCCTGGGCAAACCGACGAAGGGACATGACTGAGGCCACAAAACACGGTGATCAGGCGTTGAAACGCGTCCTTGAGGCCAAGTCACGTCGAAATCACTTGACTTGTCAGTTCTGTCACAGTATTTGTGTTTCTTTGTACGTCCCCCTTCGACGTCCAAACAACAAAACAAAAAATTGGGGTCTTTGTCACAGCTCACGTGTCACTCTCATTGTCACCCTTACACGTGCAGGACCACGTGTTAGTTGAACAATGGAATTGGCAAATTTGTGGGCCGGTCACACTTGCGTTACCTTGACCTCCGTCCCCCACTTACCGCTTCTTTAAAATCCCTCCTCACCTGCGTCACCTCCTTCTACTCAACTTTGTCCCGATCCGCGTGTTCTGACCGCGCCCATTGCCACCACGTCTTCAATTCTCATCCGCCCTCTTACGACCACAACATCCTCTGGTGAGAACACTCCACAAAACCATGTCCTCCTATGTAACCTCAACCATGGGCCATAAAGATAGGATGGCCGGTGATCCCTCTTCGTCTCGCGGTGAACACCGTGAACGCGACCGCGAGCACCGTCACAGGAGCTCGTCCTCCTCCCACCGCCACCACCGCACCATCTCTTCCACCACTTTACTTCTTGTCCTCTCTCTAGTCTTGGCAGTACTTGCAGTCATGCTTTCTCTTCCCTCCAATTCCACTACTCCGGCTACTGGGACAGGCACAGCAGCAGAAGGCGGCAACAGTGTCCTGAACTACTTGACTCCCAAACGCACCCAGGCACTCATTGCTCGCGAGA
>JANIEX010000878.1:0-12145 GCA_027627405.1 Leucocoprinus birnbaumii
AATGTCCATGATAAGTGCCTGTTTGTGAGAATATTGGATGCTTTTCAATTTACTCATTGACTTGATTGGTTTCCCATGCTCTCAAAGCACCTCTGTATGGCAAAAACATACTGCATAGGGCCTCTGTTAACATGAATCTAAGATGCACTGTGTGAGGACAGTTTGCATGCTACAACCCATTAGTTCACACGCTCATCCTAAATTTAAGCGCCCATTTTCAAGTGCATCTCCTCCACAAATAAATATTTCATTATTTCTACATGGGTGCTCACTCCCTGGAGTGGCCATTCCTGGTATACCTCAATGTTCTCGCACCCATCTCACATTTAAGCGCCCTATTTTGATCGAAATTGTGTAGTACATCCTTCAGAAACAATAAAATTTGATTTTCTCTGTGAATTGTCAGTGGGAGGCACCACCGAATTGATGGTTTGATGGGTTTCCCTACATGGCAGCAGGATCAGCTTAGTCATGCTGAGCTAATTCTGACTAATATTTGTCAGCTCTGACAAATCCTGACAAATTTTAGTCAGCACCCTGCCCTAGAGCCCCTTACGACATCACTCTCCCGTATATTATAGATAGAATTGGGTCAAAGAACAAAGCCCTGCAATTTTGATCTAGAGGTTCAAGAGCTCCGCGCCCGCGAAATAGCTGCAGAGCACGAAATGAGCGAACTATTTGAAAGTGAGATATTAGCTGAAGCTCAGCGTGGAAAGGATCACGACTCGAGACTTACACGACACAATCAATGTACGTTCTTGCAGTTTTGTTGTTGAAGCGCTTCTGCCTTGGCCAGGTCATCTTTCGTACAACCGTTCGCATTGCCAGGCTTGGTATCTTGAATGCACTTCATGGCTTCGTTCTGGAAACCCTTGCTCTTACAGACACACTTAAGGTTCGCGCTGAGAGAAGTAATATGAGTGAGTGGCGAGGCGATGGAGGGGAGAGCAGGGGACAGACGTACAAGGACCCGCAACCATTGTCTGTTGCTGCCTTCTGCGAGCACTTCTGGATACAAGGCGTTAGCTCGGCTTGAACGACACCGATGGTAAGAAGGAGGAGGGCGATAGTCTTGAAATTGAACAACATGTTGGGACAGTTGCGAGAAGAGGGCGAATGTGTGAACGTTGGGTTTGAGTGAAAGTGGGCTTGGGGCTAGCAAGAATGCTTTTATAGGCTGCACTAGAAGCCACCCCGAGAAGGCAGCCGAATAACACTAATGAATTACGTTGTACGTTGAAATGAAGCATGCCTCGCTGTACGAACTTTGACGCCTGCCTGTACTCAGAATCGCTGAGGACGGCTTCCAGTCTTTACGGTGTCCCAGTAGCTCCAGCTAAGTAGGGCACAGCTCGAAGTCATCGGGTAGATCGAGGAGCGAAGCAAGCCTCGTGAGTCAGGGTAGGTTAGCTTAACGCCATGTTCTTCGTACTTCAGGCAAGCGCTGATCTATTTTGGACTAATACTTCAACAGACTCTAACGTGCACCTGAAGTCGAGGCACGAGCTTGAAGTCGGTCAACTCGCGAAAAAGGCGGTAAGAAAACCCTCTATATCTCAACCTTACCTGATAACGGGGACTTGACGAGACTCGAACCCACGCTCATTGTGAAAGCCGGAGCACCACGCTGATGGCATCAGATCCCATCATGACGCGACTGATGCCACCACTTCCAAAAGCGGAGATGAGCTGAGTCACCGTGACGCGGCCATAACATAGCCATAAATATAGACCATTTATCATAATTGTCTCCCTCATTTGTTTTTTTCTCAGAAAACTAGTCACATATGTGAATGACAAATAATATATACACCTTAAGACACATTCCAATACTGCATACCTTTTCCTGATGTAGTGTATCTCAACGTTCTATAGGTCTGTCATCGTCTGCATGACGTATCCAGAGATCGGGAAGTCTGGCTTCGAGCCTTCGCACGATACAACTATCCTCTTCCGGCCATCCGTGCCTATTGTACACCTACAAATGAGCTAGAGAAGTTCCTCCTTCGAGCAGACAACGTGAAGGATATCTGGAGTGGACGCTGTAGCGGAAATGCAAACATGACTTACCAGATTGACTTCCCTACGGAGGAAAGTTTTATTGGGCTTATAGGAGAATTCCTTGTGACCAAATTTGATTCAATTGAAGAGATCAGCTGGAGGTGGTATAGACCTAACGACACCACTACTCCAGCTTTTTGCCATACCATCGCCTGTCGGTCAAAGATCAAACATAGCTGCCACTGCTTGGAGTTCATACCCCCTCCTCCCCTTTACCTATCCTCTCTTATTTCAAAATCTCGTCTTATTTCTCTGATTCGAACCCCCTTTAATTCCAAATAGCCCACTTTCATACTCGGTTCTCTTAGAGCTTCAACGCTGCCGAGTTAGGACATATCATGCAACTGATTAAAGTCCGCATATTTTATATTTGCTTTATCTCATCATTTTCACTCTCTCCTGTTTCTTGCTCATAGAAACCCCATAAAATCGTCATCAGTGCGCCATCCCGTTCTCTTCAAGATCATCTCATCGCTCTATGTAGTAGTGTGGATCCTAGCGACCACATGTATGTTTCTCTCCACCTTTTTCTCCACCACTAATATCAGTAGGATTTATCTTCCTTATCCAATCTCTCGGACCTTTCAATTCGTTGAATCGTTCCTGCTCAAGTATACTTCACATGACGTCGGATGTGCTCGTTCTGTAGCTAGTATAAGTGCCACGATGTATTTTGACATTTTCCTTAGTGAATTCAACCCCTAATCTCTCCTACCATCCAAGTCGGCATATCTTAACCTCAAATTCGTTGTTCTTGCTCAAAAACAACCCCAAGCTCTTGATTTCACTCCTCAGCAACAATTCGCATTGTCGCGTTTGCGCTGAGTATCGTTCCAATTAAAACAATTAAATTACATCTATTAACAACCTCTGCATTCGGGTCAGTAAGCTAGTGACAGACGGAGACTATCGCACTCGCACGTCACTTTCCTCACACCATCACCACCTTCTATTCAGCAAGCCACCTTGGCAGATTGATTTCGGCATAATGGGGAAGGAAGTTGATCAAGCGGGTGCAATGCTCCGACGTATTGCATTCTGTTGGATTTGTCATCACGGCAGGGAGGGCAGACACAAAAAAGGTATTTGTGCTCGATCTTGTGGCGCTGTGAATATTCAATGACATAGACTAGATTTCAGCTGAGTCCAAGATACAGATGGCTTTGTGTGCGGCTTTAATTCCACTGGCAATCATCGCGCCAAACGTTGGTCCCATCATGTTCGAGCCATCATGTTCAGACAACTCCATTCCTAACACAACTTCGTGAGTGCAAAATTCGCACTTGACCTAAGGCACACGCACCAGTCATGAGCGGGCTCGGCACGGTTTTCATATCCAGCCCCCTCATATTGCCTAATTCTTTGAGCAGACCAACGCTTACCAGTCGCTTGGCGCTAAAGGCACTCATTGGGCCGTCGTGACCAGTTGCAGAGATGATAATCGGTGCCATGGTTGTGTTAGAGCCCATACATGTCTTGGTGTCATAATTCAATGCCACCAGAGTCAGTTGGTCACGACTCCGCCAACATGCTGTCCCTGGGTCTTTAGATCAGCGTGGATGATTAGATCCTCCACAGCAGTTGCGTTCATGGGGACCACGTTTGGTAAGGCCAAAGTCTTAGAGAGGAGAGTTGAGGTGAAAAGAGCCGCATGTTTGGCAACAACAAAGTGACCTTCGTCTTCATACTCAGCGCCAAGTTCTCGGAGGAATCGATCCGCAGATTTGCGAATAATCTGAGGGAGATGAATGATAATGGTATTGTGAGCCTTGTGGAGGCACTGTAAGATCAAGCAGATACTGCCATAGAGGTGAGTCAACGAGCGAGTCCTCTGTTATTGATATATATAGACATATATTATTTATCGCATTGACGAAAGACTTGGATGTTGTGACGTGTGTAGTAAAAAAATACTTGCAGCTGACGATTTATATGTTTCTCCTAAATCCATCACGACTATGTCACGGAACGTGATTGAGTTTCTGAGGTCCCAACATGCTGTGTTGATGGGATCACAGAGGTGTTGTTGGCATCAGCGTGGTGGACACTCAGCTACTCCAAGACGTTGAAGGCTTGGGAAGACCTCAGGTTACATTGAGTAGAGCGACGACACACGAGGGTGTAAGTAAAGATGATTATAACGTATGATAGTTGGCGTTACATATCCTGAAACATTAACTTACAACGAAGGTACAACAGTTACCAGAACATTATCGCAGAGACAAAGAAGCTCCTTCTCAGATGCGAACCTTGAGACGTTGAGAGCACCTAATACCGTTAAGGAGACCTGGAGAGGGACCTCGTTTCCTCGGTATAGAGCTTTCCGGCTGTCGCGAGGACTGTCCAGATGATGCAGATTCCGCCTTGCTCTTTCCTTTATCTGACGTATTCCGAGAGATTTGACGGTGTATGGATGTAGGCGTTTGTGGATGGATCTGCTTCAATAACCGGGACAGTTTCATCGGGAGCCGTGCGAGTCTTGAAGAGAGGGGCGAGTAGGATCGATTCACTGAATTCTTGTCCAAAACGAGCGAGGAGGTAAAAAAGCGGGGCAAGGTGGTTGTAGAGAGGTCTAAAGTCGGCCGCAGTTGGCTGGGAAGGTATGTGGAGACAGAAACCATAGAGTCGTGCAACGATTTGCATGAAAACGCGCTCGACGAAAGCTTCGGGAAACGATGCGTGGAGTGACTTCCAGTAGTCTGGCAGGTTCCCTTCGAAAAAGGAGATACGCGTTTGGGTGGCAGTACTACCAGTCGTAAACAGGGTATAAAAGAGACTGAGATCTGGCGCGCACTTCATTCGGCCAAAGGCAAACCATAAATTAACCCAGCTGAGAGATTCCAAGTCGTGATGGAACATGAAAACTGGGCGAGTGGGTCCCTGAGCCGTGGTCAAGGTTCCTGGATTGTCAAACAAGGAGCGATAGAATTGATCAAGGTTGTTGATGTGGGGGCCAAATTCGGGCACGACTGGTTGAAGTGGTTCCCCGATTTGTATTTCAATCGGCATGAAACAGGGTGTACCCTGAGAATCAGGGGTAAGATGATAGTTCGAGCCCTTGTTCCAGCGAACTTACTGTTCCAGGGTCAGAAGGTCCATTAGGATCAAATATCTTTGCATGTTCGAGGTCGGTCAGCAACCCCCGCGTTCGACTTTCGGCCTCAACTACAATAATATTGCCAGTGCTGACATCTCGATGCACCCAGCCAGCAAGAAGTAAAAGCGCCAGAGCTTTAGTAAACGAAATAAGGGAGGCTGCTCTGAATTCGAAGTGGAGAAAGACGCACCAACAAAACCATCCTTAATGGCATTATATGCAATTGACAGATCCTCGGCGTCGTAGAGAGGGTAGCCGACAGCGCCATAGACAAGGCGATACTGCCTCTTGACCTTGTACTCACGACCTTCATAATGTGGCGAGTAGCTACACTCTTCTGGAGGTATTATGCTTGGATTGCGTCTCGCATTCGCCAAGCGCTCCTTGGTGGGTTCTTCTCCCCAAGCCGCACAATCGATGGGCATGAAAGGAAGGTTGTTCGGAAACTCCTGAAGGGCCGCCTTGATAAACGGCCGTAGACAATACGGCTCAGCCCAATCGTAGTCCTTCTCTTTCACTTTCTCTAGCTTCTTGGATATATCCTTGAGAATGCTTTCTTCCGTACTAGTGGATTTATCGTCGAGCCAGACATCCTTGAGAGCAAAGATCCTTCCCTCATTCTTGACTCCGGCGGTCTTTAGAGCGTCCGGGAATTCAAATTCGTCGTCCGTGAGCTCGAGCTCCACTACTTTCCACACTCGCGTCTGCCTTCCTTTGACACAAGACTTTCGCGAGATGAAGATCGCCTCAATCGTCCTGAAATACCGGTTGCCAGAGGGTGTTTTGATCTTGTATATGTAGCAGAATTTGTCGTTGCAGACAACACGTTGGACTGAGGGGTCGAAACCTAGTTCTTTCTTGGTCGCGAAGAGAAACGAAACAAGAAACTTGATGAACAGTCGTGGATTCTGTGCGTGTCACTCAGGTAATGGAAAAGATACTGCAAATTCAACGAACCTTGAGCCAGTTGAATTCTTGACTCTTGACAGAGTGGGATGCAGAGAAGTACCATAGCGACATCATTTCCCCTTCGATGGAAAACTATTCATGACNAGTCAAGCGAGTTCTGGGTAACAAAATATAAATCACGTACCGCAAAGGTAAACATCCTACATGGGTCATCGTGCATGATATCACTCGCTGCGTTCACAATCTGCACGCGATTCTGAGCGACGAAGTTANCATCTNGGAAGAAGAGCATATCAAGAGCTTACCTGACGCATGANCTCAGAGTCCTCCGACTCCTTCTTGAAACTTGAAAGGAGAGCTACGTTACGCAGCGGAACCTTGCCNTCNTCAAATACNCCAGATATTAGAACAGCNTCNGACTTGAAATCTCCGCCNGCAGTTTCGCTCGAAGCCCTCCGATTGCCACAGTATTTAAAGCTGAATTCATTGCGAACACGACCGTNAACGATTTGGCTGTCATTCACCGATGCAGCAGCTTGAATAATTTTGGTGACTCCTTTTACCATCCGAGATTCCGAAATCTGGTTGCCTTTGAGCATCAACGCGGGGATGGTATANGCACCCCACTTGAGAACCCGTTGACTCTGNTTATTGTGAGCGCTCATAGNNAAAAGNTTNTTTCGGTTCTTCAGGGTATCAACCANACGGTTTACGAGGACATCCGAAGGCGGAAATGGGGCNTATTCCAGGAAGTCGTCGACCGAACATAGGAGAAGCTTCGAGGACATCTCGTCCCNGATTCTGTCGTANATACCGCTTTTTAGCTTTTCTCCAATCGTTCTTTACCCGTGNTCTGCGTAGTGTCGTCAACAAATACACATGAGAAAGATGCCGATGAGTTCAACTTTCGAAAGGGAGAGTGGTTCGGGNGGCGGCTCTGAGTCCGCACAAGTTATGTCAGCGATCACATGATAAAGGGAGAGATCGGGTGTCGATTGGCCAGTTGGTGATGTCCCAGGACACCATGGTATCAAATCAAGTAGAACGACTCAGTAAAGTATTTTGGGTAAAGGCGATCTTAGTGTGTTGTAGTAGCAATAGGTAGGCTTGAGCCACTGGAAGCACAATGCTGAGGGTACAAATGAGGTATAAAAGGCTAACATTTCGAGATGTCGGATATCATACACTAACAGGTATCAGAATATCAAAGTAACAACTGTGGAATAGACTTGTTCTCATGAGCCAGGATTCAAGCGTAGAGAGCGCCTGGTACCCTTAGCGGGACCCGGGGAGCAACCTCGTTTCTTCGGTACAGTGCTCTTGGGTTGACGTGAGGATCCTCCAGCCTTCACGGATTTGGCCTTTTCTTTTCCCTTGTTAGATTGCTTCTTGCTAGATGGGGCATCATTGCCGGCATTCTTGGATAGGTCTGCTTCAAAGGCAGGAGGAGTTTCGTCGTCGTCGTCATCGTCATCGTCATCGGAGAGGGGGACGAGTTCGACCAGGTCGTTGTAGTCTTGTCCACACTGGGAGAGGAAGTAGAAAAGCGGGCTAAGGTCATTATAGAGAGATACAAAATCGTCCTTGGAAGGCTGGGGAGGAACTTCCATGCAGAAGCTGTAGAGATTATCACTGATTCGCTCGAGTAGACTGCGAAATTGCTCGGGAAATGGTGGCTCGAGTGACTTCCAGGCTTCTGGCAGTTTTCCTTCGAAAAAGTGGACACGCAGCATATGTGGAAAGTCACCAGTTGTGAAGAGATCATAAAAGAATTTGTTGAGCGCTGGGTTGCGTTTAACCCGGCCAAATGCAAACCATAAGTCAACCCAGCTAAGTGATTCCAGGTCATGATGGAACATGTGAATCGGACGAGAAGGTGCGGGTTTCCGGGTTGCGACAGAGGCCGGTGCGGCAGAACCTCCCCGAAAAGTCTTCAGAAATTCTGCCTTATTTTTGGCGGCGAGCTTATTGAGCTTGGTTGAAGTGGCCCCTGCGTGTATCTCAACAGGCATGAAATAGGGCGTCCCCTGAGAATCAAGAATCAGACTCAAATCCAGGTTATCGTCAGCGAACGCACCGTTTTAGGGTCAGAGGCACACGGGCCGGTTCGATCAAACCGCCTTGCGTACTCCAAGTCACTCAGTAACCCTTGCGTCTGTCCTCCTATGTCTATTACAATAATATTGCCGGTGCTGACATCTCGATGCACCCAGCCAGCGAGGTATAAAAGCGTCAAAGCTGTGATGAAGTGAGATGAGAGACTGACCCATAAACGGAAGGAAGACGCACCAACAAATACGTCCTTGATGGCATTGTATGCCGTCGATAGATCTTTTGCGCGGTAGAGGGGATACCCAACGGTGCTGTAGACGAGGCGATACTGCCTTTTGACCTTGTACTTGCGATTCTCGTAATGGCGGACTTTTGGAGCATTCGATGGCTTGGGGTTACCAGCGGAGGCGCTGGATCGGGCGATTTGTGAAGATCTCTTGTCGGTGCGCTGGGCAGATGCCTGTGGTGTAGAGGTGAACTGTTTTGCAGGTATAAAATTCGGATCGTGTTTTGCCTCTGGCAAGTGTTCCTTGGTGGCTCCTTCTCCCCAAGCAGCACATTCAATGCTCATAAAAGGAAGGTTATTAGGAAAGTCACGAAGAGCCGCTCGGATAAGCGGTTTCAGATACTCATCATCAGCCCACAAGTAGTCCTTCTCTGTCATTCCGCCAAGCTCCTTGAATATCTCGTCGAGTATGACATGTTCAGGGGTGGACCCCTCGTCGAGCCAGACGTCCTTGAGAGCAAAGGTCTTTCCTTTGTTCTTGATTCTGGCCGTCTCAAGATTGTCCAGAGATCGGAATTGTTTGTCCGTGATGTCGAGCTCCACTACTTTCCACACTCGCGTCATCCTTCCTGTGATGCAAGAGGTTCGTGAAGTGAAGATCACTTTGATCGTCCTGAAGTACCGGTTGCCCTCGGGTGTCTTCATCTGGTAGATGTACCGGAATTCGTTCCCGTACATGACACGGCGAACTGAGGGGTCAAAACCCAGTTCTTCCTTCGTCGCAAAAAGAAATGAAACGAAGAACTTGACGAATAATCTTGGTTCCTGTCCAATTGTCAGGTCATGCAGCAAGAGATTGCAACTTTTCCGAACCTCGACCCAGTTAAATTCACGGCTAACGACGGAGTGGGAACGCGAGAAGTACCATACAGACATCATTTGTCCTTCGATAGAGAACTATTCAAAAACCAGTCAATTACGTTCTGAAGGGCATGATAGACCACATACCGCGTAGATGAACATTCTACATGGGTCATCGTGCATGATATGGCTTGCAGCGCTAATGACCTGCAGACGATTCTGAACGACAGAGTAAACATCCGGCAAGAAGTGAATATCATAAACTCACCTGACGAATGGTCTGAGAGTCGCTCGTCGGCTTCTTGAACTCCGCAAAAGCGCCTACATTCCGCAGCGGAACCTTGCCACCTTCAAACTCCCCGCACACCAGGACAGCGTCTGATTTGAAGCCTCCCCCCACCGTTTCGCTCAGCATCACACGATTGCCACAGTCTTCATAGTAGAACTCATTGCGAAGACGATCACCAACCTGGTGGTTGTTTACCGACGCAATAGCCTTGACAATCTTTGTGATTCCCTTCGCCATCTCAGTTTCCGACATTGCGTGGCCATTTGCCATCAACTTGGGGATTGTTTTGTGCCCCCACTGGACGTGTTGCTTATTCGGGTCTTGGTGCCTGCTCATAATCAAGAACTTCTCGGTTTTCAGGTTTTCAACTGCAAGGTCGACGAGGGCATCCGAAGGCGAGAATGGACCATAATGTAAGAAGACGTCGACCGGACAAACCAGAAGCTCAGAATACATCTCGTTCCAGATGCTGGAGCGAATTCTGTACTGGTCGACAGTGCCCCGATCGCTCTTCGATTTGCGTGGCGAGTCCCTACTCATTATGTCAGCAGTGATTGCAGGAGGATCTAAGCCACGTGACACACTCGAGACTTGTAACTGGTACTGAGGGATGGCCCGCTGATTCGGATGCCCTACTAGTAATAGGACGCGTTAACAAACGGCAGATCTTCGCTTGAAAAAGTCTTACGCGTTATCTACAATTTCCGACATTATGATGTCTGATTCGGTGTCTGGCATACTTGAGCAACTTCAACTACCAGTGTACAGGGAACTTGTCGCTGAAGTTTGAAACGCCGAGTCGCGTGAGTAAGAAGATAGTGGGGAATTAACTGGTGGATATGAAGACTCGCTTAAAAGCTCCTTGAGATTTTACCCAAACCAGTCAGTCGCCACGATACAATTGGCAATTTAGCATCCGCTCAAGTCATCAATGCTCACCGTGGCGTCTCAGACGCTGATCGTGCAGCCGAAATCTCAGGGAATCGAGCCCTGATTACACGACAGCTTCAATGAACAAAAGCGGTTTGTTTTCCCTTCAGGAAGTAGTGCATCCCATTTCCCGTTGCAGGATATTGCTGCGTGTCGGATCGGCTCATGTCATATCTCAGATGAAGCTCGGGTGAGTCGACAGGGCTAGGACGAGCCGAGATAATGACAGAGCGCAGTAAGCTACTCGCGCTCGCGTGTAGATCACAGCCAAGAATATACCACCGCCGCGAATGACCTTGGCGCACTAACCCAATCAGCCTGCGACTGCGAGATCACTTCATTGCACTAGGAAAAAGTTCACCCCTTGGGCTACTATTAGCAAGCAAGCTGAATATCAGTTTCAAGTGGGGGTTGGGTCCCAAAACGTACCATCATGCGACACATCGTCAGTACACTAAGCCGAAAAGAAAAGACAAAATCAGCCGAGGCACAAATCTTCATTTTTTCTAGTAAGTATTCTTCTAGCTATGTAGACCCGATGTCGCAAGATCTGCGTCAAAAGAACACGGCCCAAAGTTGCTGTTACCTATGAGCCTCATTGCCGCCGTCACTGAATCTGGAGTAGCTCGAGTCACTTTTTCCTCTTGGGCAATGGACATGATCGACCTCGCCAATATAGTGAGAACCTTCTATCGAACAATTGCAGCTGTTTGAAGATAAAGGAGAAAGATAATCCAATCTCAAACGCGTGCTGATTGAGGGCATAGATCCCAAGCTTGTGCTGATTATCTTGTTTGATGAGCCCAAGAACCCTTTTAGTTACGATATTCCTTGTTTTTCTTAGTTCTTCCAGAATGACGGAAGCAGTGATGGTTTTGTGTACACATGTGAATTTGATTTCATTCCGGCATTTTATATTGCACTACATTCTAAGGCGCATAAGCCACGAGGGGCCATGCAGCCGAACTCATCATTGATGCTAAGGATCAAAGTCTTGAATCTGGTTCCTTTGGCGGTTAAGTGAGTTATTGGCTTTGCTAAACGCTGACCATTTTGATTGTCGCACCGCGTGGGGCCGAACCAATAATATGTACCACTACTAAGCGGCGTCACCCTTTCTGGAGATGAAGAAGCTGTGAACGTGCTAAAGAATAAGCAATTATTTCCTTGTGTGGTAAGTATGCTCTGTGAAGGGTCAGGGTTGGAATTTCTTCATGGCGCCTATCCTGACATGGTTATCTGACTCATAGTGTAAGTGACTGCAGAAGATTTGGGATGACAAGGTAGCTGATGGAAGCTCTGATTTTTGTCCTCGAGGCGTTCTCATGGCGTTTCATCCCGCGGATATCTATGGTATCTGAATATCTCTTTTTCTGGGCTGCGTAAGATATTCCGGTTCTGATTCCGAGAAATTGACTGACAGCGGCCGCCGCTCAACTTCTTGTATTTCAGATGACCCGTTGCTGTAATGCGGTGAGCCAAACATGTCAATGGACCATTGCTGATAGCGTCGTCATCAAGCAATGTTTGTCATGTGTTGTATTCACCTGACAAAGCTGCAGAGTTCCCCAGACAGAATCAAAGCCGAACGGGTATCCAACTCAATCGAAAGCCTGTGCAATCATCGTCATGCAGGTGATTCTGCACGAGAAGGGTTAGCGTCCAGCGAGAAATGACTGTCAAGAGNTTACCTGCACNANNAGNNTNNGCGTCCANC
>JANIEX010000879.1:0-17895 GCA_027627405.1 Leucocoprinus birnbaumii
TGGTCAGAGTGTCCTACGAATATTTTCAGCATTTTCCGGATTTTATTTGAGGGTTTTTGGACACTTACTTGTGTTATACTGCCGCGGGAAAGATGTCAGACGACTAATTATAGGCATAAATAACACTGATCAATGCTATTTTAGACCCGATCAGATCTGGGAACCTTAAATAATAGTGATCCGCTGATGATCAAATGTGGGGCCAAGGCCTGCGCCTCCTAGATAATATTGTGGACGCAAACAAGAGTATTTTAGCCAATTTGAGGCCAATATCTGACCGCGAGACCGCCATCGCTAAGTAATCGATGAACTATACAGTCTATATAAACTGGACTCTTCACCCCCTGACTCTTTCTTCCTTACCACCACCATCTCTAAAGTCATGTCCTGCACACTCACTTCGCTCACTATGACCGGTCAGTATTCATTACTAGGGGTCACTAGCATTAGTGACTACAAATTATTGACCGGTCAGTATTTATTACTAGGCGTCCCTAGCATTAGGGACTACAAAGAATTGACCGGCCGTCCTCAAGGCACTGGGGTGAGTTATTGAAGCGTTATATATCCTTAATTTCTGTGTTTTATGCCCAGATACAGGGCTTTCAGTCCGGAAATTCGTCTACTGGGGCCGACGACGATGGCTACTTGGCGGACGATGAGGGTGAGGATTCGGATGACGAAGGAGACGATGAAGACGATGAGGATGATGCAAGCTCGGTCGACTCTGACGAGTACATGGAGTCGGATGATGAGAGCGACTGAGGCTTCATCTTGAGTTTGAGAATTTGGTGAGTTCTTTGATAACACTCGGGATTTACACCCCTGACCTTTGATACCTTTAGCTTTCTTTTTGCTTTGATCTGTTCTATCTTGCTATCTTTCTCTCCACTCAATCTCGATCTTGTACATACCTTCTTGATAACAGTTGTCAAATACATCGTCCGCGCCTCCTCTGGCTCCCTTCTGTTGGATTCAAATGTTTGGCTAATATAAACGGCGTTCGATCTAATTACACGCCCGCTCTCAACGGTCATCGAGTGTGATTTCAAGTTTCGCCGCAGTTAATTTCTCTCTCTCTCCGTCTCTCGCGCTCTCTCTCTATTTTATTTTTTTCTCATACAACATACCTCGTTTGTTTCGCATCGCTTCGATCGTCAGAGACAGAGTTATTGAAGTATTTCCCTGTTTGCTGACATGTGGAATAGGCATTCTTGGGGTTAAGTCAGTTTCGCACCGTGGAGCCGGATATATACTGAAAGCTATGCGGTCGTTTTGTCGATTTATGCCCTTTTTGTTTCTGGTCGAAAAGTCTAGCATATCTTCCTGGTGCTCCATATTGAGTACGTGCCATCCTGCCTTCCTTATCCATTACGAAGGGTACATATCTTATCTTCAACTATGAACACTTGTTGAAGTAAAATCAATGGAGCTGAACGTGGAGGCTTTGAACACCGGGTCGAACTGGGAGTTGTTCACCACCNTTCACTCATCGTAGCGGCTCTCTACTCGATGAAAAAACTTTTATATTTCATTCAGAGCTCGCTCGCTTCTATCTCGTTTTCTCGATCCTCTAATAGGGTGAAATTCCATAAATTACACCCCGAAATTCCTTTCGTGCCCATTAAAACATGCGGTATCTCCTTGAACACCCGCCAATAGACATGGACAAGCTTAATTGTCCCTGATTCTATTTTTCTTTTGGTAGAGCTGGTGACTGCGCGGCGCTGACGACCACTGGTTCGCAGGTACGTCGGCCATCCCGCAGGTCGGTTCCTCCTCTCCGTTAACGCGTCGCGATCTCATCCTTGGCCAAAACTTGTATCTCACAGTCTACCATTCCTTATCTTCTCTCCGTCATATTGTCTTCATTTGTTCGTCCTCCGGGCAGTCAGGTCATCGATCAACGAGAGCCATGATCCGGACATCTCGATCACTGGTAGCACCTGATAATTTAACGCCCAAAACCTGCGCAGGTTTCAGGCGCCTAAATGATGTGGTCGCGTCACCATCACTCGGTTCGCCCTCCCAGATAATTACTCATCACGTTCAGCTTCACCGGTCTGGGTTACATTCGACCTTCCAGCTGAAGTTATCAGCGTAGTACAAAGATCTGCAACGATCTGAGAATAATCAAATACGCCACACCGGTCATTCCAGCGTCAGGCGTCCAAGTTATGAATATGTCCATCGGAATGACTGGCAATACTATTCAACGCCCGTCTTCCATTTGAACGATCGTTTGATTATACTCCGGTGATCCTGTGACCGGCTTCATCAGATTTGCTAGGAGAATACGTGAAGCTGTGCCAGCCCAGCCCAATGCAGCTACCGCTCTGCGTCTATTATTGGGCCATTGTCGAGTATGGCGATTTGATACTTTGAATTTGATGGATATTCACACTGCTGCTAAGCCAACAACATTTACTACGAACGTTGAATACATGCGACGAATGGTACATAATACTGAATCATCATCTCACTCGGGCCTCCGCAATCAAGCTCAGATATGTCCGAAAGCATTAAATAATTCAGTGGAGAGGCGGTCCGCCTGACTGTGCTGGAAATTCTCGCAGCTGGCTGACTGAGCAATCACATTCGGTGCGAGCATGGCACACGTACTCATCATCTTGACACTTGCGCTTCCTCTTTGGATCCTTCTCAGTCTGCGATAGCTTGGGGAAAACGAAAGTCCTTCTCCTCAGGAGCTTCTAAGGCATATATAAAGATATCAGCTCTGTGTTAGAGGGCGGCATCGATGAAATCTTACGAGCCGCTGGCAAGGCTATGAGCGGGGGAAAGCAGGATGAAGATACGAGTGTCAAGAATTGAGCAGAACTTAAATACGCACTAACCATACCGTAACCAGCGAGCGGTGGTGTTTGACGTTCCAGGGCTTGGTCTCCGGTGGTTTGTCCTCCCCGGTAGAGAGCTTCCATAGCAAGAGAATACAACCTACAAGCCGTTGTAAGACGAGACAATTGTTGAAAATGCTTGGTACGTCCTACAAATCAAGCGGGTAAGAGCAACAAGTTGATAGAAGACGATGTTATTTGCAATGGCAACGAAAGAGCATAAGCGAGGAACAATAAAGAAGAGAAGCTACGGTTTCTTGAGCATGGCCATAGGCATAACATATCGCCTTCAAAGCGAGGGTTCCCGGGCAGACCGCCAGTCAAAGCTCATTTACGGTGAGGTAGACGAAACAAAAATCGTGTCGATTACCAATGGGGGCAATCATCAGTACTTGACGATTGAACGCCCAAAAGCTGCGCAGCCTGGGCGCCTAAAATGTCTGTTCTCTTCGGTAAGATGCCTGGGCTGTTCACCCGCCCGAAGCTTACCTCAGGCCTCAGACTCGCTTGCAATATGAAAAGGGGTCAAATAATTCGACAGGTTGCGGTGAACAAAATATCGCGCTTCAAGTCTTGAAATTTCGACAAACATAGGTTCTCAGTCCCAGTAACAAGCACTTTGAGGACGCAGTGGGGTGCGAGCGCGATCGAATCCAACTAGCGCGGGGCTTCAGGACACAGAGAAGATGTCGACAAGGATTTGTGGGGAATTTGAGGCACATCACAAATGAGGAGATAGACAATAGGTAGAAAGGGAAGGCGCGGGTATCGGTGAAGATAGCCTGCAAAGTCAGACCCTTGGGGGGAAAGGGCGTAAACCCAGACAAATAACGAAGTGCATATTAGCTGGTGATCTGCTCCTGACCAGCCACGGTTCGAACACGAAGAAAGTCTGCTCTAAATAGTGTCCGAGAAATTGCCTAGGTCCGATACAGGCGGGTTTTAGTACTGAAGAAGGTAAAGCTTGAAAAGGCTGAGAGTCCGGGAGCAAAAACCCTCAGTGGTCCAGAAGCAAGAACTGGTGAAGTATCAGGAACGTGAAGAGAGCAGAGCGGAAACTAGAAGGAAAATATGCCAAGTACCAGCACGAGGAATAAGGATAAGATCAATACCGCTAGCAACGCTATCGCGAGCGGCTAATTAAAGAAAGGGGCTTGAGCACGTAGCTGACGGGGTTTTGCTTTGCCCATTGAAGCTATCGGAAGGCACAGAGACTTGGATATCTGGACAGTGAAAGAGATGGCTAGGCGGCGATTCATCGACTCGGCACTACAGTTGACTTACTCATAATGCATCGACCCCCCCCTCTCACCAACGTGGAACAGAGGCATATTGCATATTGCATAGTGGATCAACATTTTAACGCGATATGCATTATCATATGGCTGAAGTTCGAGGTATTCGTGAGTGATTTGGAGCAAATACTACGCAAAAAGTGCTCCATGTCACCGAAGTCGTTATCCGAAACAAAAGTTAAGTAGCTGGGCCTTGGACCGTCGGAAATTCACCCTGCCCTAAACCAGGGACGACCCAAATCGGGAATTATATCATTGGGCGCTTTCCTTCCTTTCCTCCGTCTTGTAGTTGCAAAATTACCGAAAGCGATTGCACGACGCTAACAGCAGATACGAACTACTCTCATCAAGATTCTCTTTCAATAATCAAGAGCATAATATTGGGACGGCGGCCCTACGAAATACGATAAAGAATTTCATCTAGTCTGCCGGATGACCTTTGATATTCGGCTGTGCCTAGCGAAGGATATCCATGCGAAACCGTACAATGGACTAGGATTTACTCTAGGTCCTCCCGCACAAAATAACATGTGCAAATTCGACTTCACGAGAAGTCTCTCTGACTACACTGGCTGTGGCCCCCCACAAAGGCTCTTCACGTCCACTGTCCATCAGGCAGAGGCCCTCTCCGTAGCTCTGTCTACTACCCATGCCTTTCGTCCTTTTTTAGACCTTATGCTCTCCATCTCTAACTTGCGCTTCAGTCGGTTTGATATTTATCCGTTCATCAATAGATTCCGATTCAATGTTGTGGCACGGAAAGACATTCACCAAGATCCTGGCATGTTTATATTCGCAGCGCATTATGCGTCATTCAGCTATCACTGAAATGATCTAAATGGCCCAATCGAACACTGAGGTCGATTTCCGTGACATCCCTTGAAAGTCCGGAGATATAGAAAGGACTCACCATTTCGAGGCGAGCGGTGCATCCATCAGGCAAGATATCTGAATGTTCCCGATTGCCAGCAAGAAGCGGATGATAGGCCACCGTGATTAAAGCCCGGTGATGCCTGGCAAAGTAGGTCGCGAAATGGAAGGCTGGGCGAATTGCAGGAAGTCTACTTCCAGAATTCACCGAAACAGATTTTACACAGCCAAGGTATAATAAGGATGATGATTTCCGGACGCAAAGCCCCAAGCTACGCATCCGTTCCAGAAAGGGAGCGGGAGGGGTGGGCGCGATCCGCTTTCAAACAAGTCCGCTATTAATCAATAAGCGGTCACGGAATATGCATAGTCAAGGCATCTCATGCGATTCCGGTAATTCACAGCAGAAACATGACTTCTCGAGCATCAGTCGTATTTACGAGTCACCAAGCCAGCCAGATCCTGACATACGTCTACACCTGATGAATCTTTTTTGCCGAATGAAAGGTGTAGCTGAACGCTGAAGCCAGATTCATTAAGAATCCGAAGATTGGGACGGAGCCACCAACCTAAGAAGAATTTCAACGCTCGCCTCAGACTAGAGAGCTACTCGAAGGCACAAAAGGTCACAAACACTGGGCGACCCCATGTTTGTACCTTTGAACAAGAAATACATCATCCTGGCATAAGAAACTGGCGAAAACACGGGGAATGGTTGCAAACGGCAGGGGGATTCAATATATACATATAAACCCCTGAAATAATGTCAGTAAAGAAAGTAACGCAAGATTTTTAGACTACACGCAGACTCCTACCCATTCATCCGGAGCCTTTATGTAAGCAACGTTGATTGAACAAAAGTTCAACAACTGCCAACGTCTCCGGACAGCGTTAGCAATTGATGAAAATCAATTAAGCGTATAAAACGCTTTCCGACAGACTGGGTAGGAGTCTGGACTACACGATCCTTCGTTATTCTACTTCACGGATACCGTCAAATCCGGCGGCGGAAACCACAACGTCTAACTTGTCTCGCATGAGTGAGTGTGATCTTTGTCACTTTCACTCTTCTATAATGTGACGCTGAATCAGGAGGATCCCGTCGCGTTTTCAGCGGTTTTGGTAACTAGATTTGTTGGAATCGATTTTTCCCCCCTTGAACTTCTTCAAGTGCCGAGCGGGATGCCGATGCCTACATCCATGGTGTTTACAGCCTAAAATCAAGGCGTCTTGTCACCTACTGCAGACCGGTGGGATCGGTGAATAACATCCTTTCCTGGTCGCTCGAATTGGTTGAAAGCTCGGTAGTTTTCAGATCAACAATTTATTTCGTCTACTGTTTCCCTTTTTTGAATACGCTAGCGCTCATCCAAACGTAACAACGACAGGAGTTTCCTTGATATGGCACACAGCAATCCTTCATCCGGAGGATAGCCATTTGCATACAAACATGACCGGAATCGTGATTCCAAACAGATCACGTACCACATAAAACAACTATTTTGTTAGAAGCTCTCGTGCGGCAAAATGGTCTGGTTGCCATAGGCTCATATATAAACAATCAACCGCAATCAAAGGTATATTAGTTATTGAACGCAGACACGTACACGGTAAGGTGGACTAAAGGAATATACGAGGGGTGGAATTGTCACGGCGATTACAGGAACAACGGCAATGTATAGAGCGAAGAACAACCAGGTCAACGGATCAGGAGCAAGCGTCCAACAGTGAAAAGCCGATTAGTGAAACTCTTGTATGGATAACCAAGGACAATGCGAAAAACGTAGGAGATACCGCAGCGTTCAGAAGTTGTTTTACCGAGACGATAAAGGACGCGTAGATGGCATGGAACGCTATTATGGACAAAGGGGATGCTAGTCCGAAGGATAGTGAGAATGTTGGCACTAACCAAGAGGCTAAGAAAAGAGTCTTCCGATGATGAGGAGCTACGGAGTTTGGCACACTTGAAGCAGCCCGTTAACTGGATATTACAGGGAAAGCGAGATTTGGGGCTAGTCTAGGGCAGAGATAAATAGATTACTGCAATAGTCGCATTGTGCGTAGAACGACACAGTGGCATTGTCTATTTAACGACTAGTTTTCACACCCTCTTGTGAGCATAAGACGAAGCTAAAACGAATTCAAAAACGGACCTTTGACTGCTGTCCAGGGCTAGGGCCTTTTCAGTCAGTTTCCTGGTGCGTTTTCGGGGAGGCTCCGGATCCGATGCGCTTCCTATTTTAGTAGCGACGGTAGATGGCCCTGGGGATGGGCGACGTGGAGGGTTTCGATGCCTTTTTTGAGCCTTCCGTTTGGCTGGCGGACGAGATCCGACCGCATTGCTTGCAGACGAGGTGTTAGCTCTGGGTGCTGATCCACCTCCCTGAGCAACGTCGACTTCGTTTCGATGCGTGACAGTCGGAGTAGGTGACTGCAGCTGGGCGGCTGCAGTATCCAGATCGGAATGATGGAGAGAAAGCGTTTCTCGTCCGGATTTCTTGGATTTGACGTTCTTCACCCCAGCAATAGACCTTCCAGTTGGGGGCGATGGCAGACTCGGGGAAGACTGCCCAGGTGTTTGAGGGAGGCCGTTAGCGAAAGGGGACCCAAGGGTGTTTCCTGATGAGGGATCGTCGGGCGAGTCAAACGGTATCCCAGCTGGAGCACCATCTGATCGTAGAATGCGAACGTGAGTTGAGAAGAGGAAAGAAACTCGAAACAGCTCGTACCGATAGAGGGTGAGGGATGCATTTCAATTCCTCGGTTAGGTTGAGATCCGGCAGGTAAACTGAAAATAATAAACCAGGCATGTGAGAGGTCCTCTTTGCTTCGATCATACGACGCGATGCTTACGGTGAGTCAGGCTTCTTAAAAACAACGAATTCTGGATTTTCGGCGAAGGCCTTGGCGAGGAGAACCACATCTGCGCTGGACATGGAATGTGGATTGAAGTTCGTGAAATTCCGGAAGGCAGGAAGTTCGGATACAACCACGTTTTCTTCGAATTTGTCCCAGGGAACATTCTGGTCATGAAAAAGGAACTCTATCGAAGTAACGCAGTTAATGGGCTGGAAAACCGAAGAGATTAGACACTTACCCCAGAGAGCAACGAGATAATTAGTCAGCAAGGTACGGATCTCCTTGACGGTCAAAACCTCGGGATCGAATGGACGAATAAAAGGCATTTTCCCATTCTGCACTGTCAAGATAGGCAGAGGTGTGGTTGGATCAGAAGCTGTAGCGCAGGAGAACTGCCCGTCAGGAAAAACCACTCATTTATTGAATAGGACGTACCAGGAAGCCAAGCGTCAGCGAGAGTCTCTAATTTATCCTCCAAATGAAGCTCATAAGCATCTAGAAAGTCAATTGGACTATGCGAAGTAGCTTCAGTGTTGGAGATCAGATATCTATGTATACGTGAGTTGCTCGCTTATAAGGACGATAGCTAGGAGCCCACTTTTTGGTTTGAAGGGCGTTGTGGGAATCACGGTATGCCACAGAGAGGAAGAAAACAGCATCGCCGTATTGGTTATTACTCTCCCAACCAAGAAGCTTCGAAAGGGTGTCGCTGGCCTTCAAAGGAAGCAGTGCTTTGCGGCTGAAAAGGACGACGTGAATCAAAAAGAGGAAGCACAGGAAGCAGAACAAAACTCACCGCATGATGTCTTCTCTTTTTGGTGGTTGCTTACTATCAGATTTAAGCTGTGTAGCTTTGACTTTATATTCCTGCAGCGTCTCAGAAGACATGCAGGATACGACGCGGTTCACAGCCTTGTTCCAACGTGTAAAGAACTGGAAGTCGTTTCCTCGGTCCTCGGGAGATCCTCGTGCCTCCGCGAGGATGGTATCCTTAAAGTCTTCAACAATGAGATCTCTCACGCCCGGGATGCGGAGGATAGGGAGCGCTGCGTTAGCAATAGGTCTATTCGCCGCGGCGGTACGTCCTTCATCGACTTCGATATCTGAATCAACGAAAACCTCTTCAAAGGGCGGAGGGGGGGATGAAGTAGGGAGGCGCAGGAGAAGGACTGAGATCAGTATCGGGGCCTGCCATCCTGCAGTGATTCTTGAACCATGTATAGATTCTCTTTATGAAGTTTGAGGATTTGCAGAAGACAAGAACCATAGGACTTACGTTTCGCTCAACTGGGTTGTCCGTACCGGGGAATTCTCGCTCGCATACGGGAATAACGTGGTTATAAACCCACCGCTTCATGTTGAACCTACCGGGAGCAGATCGTAAGGCCAGGCAAGTGGCTCCGTAAGGTTCGAGAAATGAACGACGATTTTGTGGAAGCATAGCTGGCGAAAATAAAAGAGTGGAATACGGAAATTAACGAGTAGTGGGGGAATATCAACGAGTGGAGGACCTAAATGAACCAGTGGAATACGACAAGTAACGAGCGGTGGGCGGATATCAACGAGTGGAGGACGCAAATCAACGAGTGGTGGGCGATAATCCACGAAGGTAGTACACTGTCCTTTATTAATAGCCACGGTGCATAGGATTCAGATATGCAGGTACGGTGCGATGGAGCGTTCAACGTGCGAACCTTAGGGTCCATTCCTGGGACGGATGAACAAGACTCAAGACTAATACTTACGATTTTGCAAGAAACTCGAAGATCTGTATCGACGCAATTGGCGATCTGGCTGAAGATGATCGCCGATCTGGATGAACGCGATTGAAGATCTGTGGCTCAGGGAATCGGTTTAAGTTGGGTCCGATTAAGACTGGGAAGGAAAATTTTCACTTGTCACATTTGACAGTCAGCTTCACGCAGCTCCATTCTTGAATGTAAGGTTTGGAGCTAGACAAAAATATGTATCAACACCGATGGTGGATCGCGTCTCTGGGAACCGCTGAAGTCCTTCTTACACAGATATCTGCTTTGCGACATGCGAGGGGTCCGTCATGGTCGCATTTCCGAACCAACATAATGAACAAATGTTGCAAGAAAGTCCCAAACGGCAAATCGTTGATGAGCTCCCAGAACAATCCGATGGAGGGCACAGCGAACTTTGCGAGACCAAAATTGGGTGGATCTTGATAATCACGTGTTGCTACAAACTTGCGCAGGTTTTGGGCGGCTGATCGCTAACGGATCAACGAATCGACTTATAAATGGGTAAGGAGTGAGCCGAGGATTTCAATTTTCTTTCTCCTTTTCCTACCCCCTTCCCCAACCATGGACGTTCCGCCTTTAGACTTAGCCACCTCCCCCTCCTTCCTGAGTTTTCCGTTTAGGACAAATGTGCACTCTTCTGGGTTGCCCCTCTACGACCTTATACCCAAGTTCCCGGAGCAATACCAAGAACCATTAGCCGTACGTTCCGCTTTCGCAAATTCCTAGGCGTCAATTTTCGCTGAATTTTCGTTCATTTCATAGCCTTTTTTCGAGCGACTCGATAGGTTCACGAAGTTCGGATATGCTTCGGTCCCCTCTTTTGCCAAACTCTTCGGGCATGAGGGAGACGACATCGCAGACGTTGAATACGCGAAAAATAAAGGCAACGTAGACTCCGACGCAGCGCGTTATCTTTTCGCCTACGGCGTGGCAGATGTACTCTGCTGGGTGCTCATGGACCCCCCTCCTCCACCTCATCCTCGTTCAGTTGTTGCCGGTGACTATCTAATTGAGAGTCTCGGTGGCCGCGATTCTCTTCTGAGGGGATGGAATACTTGGGTACGTATTCCGATCGTTCGTATTGTGACCGTTGGAACCAGCAGAACTTACAAATTTCTTAGCTCGGAGGAAAGAAGGACCACAATTTGGAGGAAATCATCTCAAAGGCGGAGGAGAGCCTCGCGCCTCTCCTCGAAGGTCGCTCTTTGGCCAACCAAAATTTTGTGCTTCCGGGGAATCTGAATTTCCGAAATCTGTTCGACATGCTTGGGGCTCAAATGGACGATTTGGCGGGTCGTAATACGTTAGCTAACATCACCAGCACTTGTCTCAACCTTGCGTTGGTTACTTCCAACGTAAGCGTTAGTAACCACTCTTAATTCATATTATATTAATGTTGTTGAACCAGGACGTTCTCACAATCCCCTATGGAAAGATCGATCAGGCGGCTGTTCTTGGCATCGAGAAAACGCAGATGCCGGATAATTTCCTCTATGCGGCGAATTTGCCAATCATGACCAGCATAGCACTGAGCCCCGCCTTCTTGCTCTCTGGAATGTCGCTCCTCGAGCGTCAGCGATTCATGGATATGACAATGGTCAGATATTTTGCCTCTAGTCAAGCCTGAGCTGATAGCGATTTTCCAAGATGTGGAATGGTATACTTCTGCCTCGGACGTCGTTCTGGGATGATATGTCTCGGACTATCTGGCTAGCTGTAATCGAGACGGGGGTACTCAAACAGCCTCTTGCTCAGTCTCTCTCCAAGATGTGGCCGAAGCTGCGCCGGTTGATTTCTGAGAACCAAAAAGAACGTAAGTTCGGAAGCACCCCTACAGCAATATTTTTTGTTGACGATTGCTATCTTTAGTCACATTCAACATTCCGTCCCTCGCTCCAAATACTCGCTTCCGAAAGCCCGAACCAGCGGCTGCAGTATGAGACTTGATTAATTGATCCGACATATTTGAGTTCGCTCACATTGCACTAGGCCGCTCCTTCGACATCTACCACTGGCACGCCGCAGACCCTGCCCCCTCCAGCTTCGACGCAATTTGGCGAATCACAAGAATCCTCCCTCCCACTACAATCCACCACTCCTCCTCCTGCCTACACAGATGCTCTTCCCTCTGGGTCCAATAATGCGCAAAATTCCACTTCTCCTTCAGAGTTTAGCCCCCCCGCCAACTCGACAACCCCCGTGTTCTCTCCAGTCAACCATGGATTACATTCTTCTCCGTTGACGCAGCTGTCAAGCGAAAATCAATCATCGCCGGTGGTTTCACCTGTGCCTCGCAGACATCCCCGGATCGCATCTACACCGTGGTTGAAGAAAGCGATGCCCGATTTTAGCAATAACAAAGACCGCCGTCGGTCGACTCGAATTCGTAGGNCTGTTAATGCGTTTGGCGGCGGCCGCTCCTCCACGAAGCAGCTGTTCAAAAGTTCGGCCTCTCGTACCCAAAGTCGTAGGAGACGTCGCCGTCGGGTGCTGGACGCAATGCACGTTGATTCTGAGGAGAATAATAGTTCCGATGAAGAAGAGCGACCAACCGGGCTATCCAGAAATGCTACGGCTGCCACTGATGTAGAGTTTTATCGTTCCATTTATAATCGCGACGATGTGGTGAGTTGTCGGGTTTTCTGTTGTTCGATTCCCTGGCTAAAGAATGTCTGAAGAAATGGGGTAGTCACGCCGCTGAACTTGAGATCACTACCAGTAATGTGAGCCTGAAAGACCAGTCCACTCTTTTTGTTCACTGTCACTTACAAAAAAAGCACAGCATCTGGACCTCGACACAGAAGTTCCGCTCTACGACATTCAGAATCAGGCAATAACCTCCTGGAGAGTTCGTGCGCATGTGAGTTGAATCTGTGAGATTGACTTTTTGGCTGTACTCACCACTTCTAGACCACTGACCAGGTGTCGTGGATGGCCGAGATCTTCAAAAACCTACCCGCCACACCCTCAGACTGGTCTTATGGGAAAGACCACCCACACTTGCTTATGTTTCGAAAATCCGAGTATGGGACAATATCTCGCACCGATCAAAACCACGCCTTTGCATCTCACCATCTTGTTATTCTTCCTGACAAACAAAGGAGTGCGCTACCAACTCATTCTCTCACCATCGCTGATGAGCCCCTTCAATTCGACGACGCTTTGTTGAATGCAATCAGCGGTTGGAACCTGTCCAAACGTTTTGAAATTCGCGGTAAGTGCTCTTGACGGCGTTTATTGCTCTCCAAGGGTGTCTCACATCCGATTGCATAGACTTCTCCTTCGTCAACCCAAGTGAAGATGGGGCTTTGCGGTATGCACCCCTTAGCACGCTCACAAAGGCGTTGAAGGAGGATACGGGGAAGATACTCCACTGTCTTAGTATTCCAAATTGCGACTTCCCCCTTCGCAACGGACCCAACGCTCTCTCATGTGGTCATATCGCATGGGGAGCAACAACCAACGTCTCCTTCCTTGGTTCCGATCCCACATATCCTCATTCTGTTATGGAATGGTATCTTGCTGGTCTGAATGGCTCGCATTCCGACTTCCACGTTGACTCAAATGGGTTTGCGACCCGCATTTCCGTTCTCACTGGCAAGAAACTCTGGATTATCGCTGAGCCAAAGGAGGATGACGATGAGCCTTTTGATAGGGCGTCGTGGCCTGAGTGGGTGAGGTTCTGGCAACAAGAATCCCTGGATTTGTCGCGATTCCGTCTCTACCCCATCGTAATGGGCCCGGGAACAACACTGTGAGTGTTCATTATTTCTGTATTAAGCTATTCTGACCTTCAACCCAGTATTATGCGCCCAGGGACGCTTCACGCTGCAATCACTCTTGAACCAACTGTTATGTCGGGTGATCACTTTTATCAAATTGGTTCCCTCCAGGACTCTATCTGGGGGTATTATCACACATTTGTGAATTCCCAGACTTTGACCAACACCGATCATAGCAAGGTTGCGTTCCGGACTTTCCACAAGATCCTTGGGCTCATCTATATCAAGTATATCCAAGCCAATGCAGCCACCGGTGAGGAGGACTTGCGTCGTGTTCGTTCTGTCTTAATCTGACCTTCAACGCAGGGTTGCATATCCACGACTCTGAGTGGTTATCTGACTATGTTCCTGATCTCTCAGATAGGCAGGGTCTTTGGACTACAATTCACCTTTGCATTCTGCTACATCTTGGTGGCGCAGTCTACCTCCCAGCCTACATCCCGTCACATCCCGACTTCGATTGTGAATCACGCGATAATATTATGGCGGCCCGGGGTTTGGTACGTACAGTTGTTGAATGGCTCGACCGAAATGTCGAGCTCCCTGAGGAGTCTGGATCGCTCATGGCCGTCTACAACCTTGAGCTGATACACACCGCCGTTTCTCTCGAAAACTATATTACCAGTCGGGACCACGACCTCGAGAAACAGGGATCGAATCTCGAGCCTATTGTCGAGCTCTCCGATTTTCAGCAAAAGGTCGGCTATGCTACAGATGGACATCGCGGATTCGCCGATATGTGGGACCTCTACTCTGATTACATTAATCAAGGTGTTGTTACCCGTGGGTTTGGTCTGAATTTGACTGCCCAAGTTACCGTAAACTTGCTTCCGTTTGATCAGTGGGAACAACATGGTAGGACTCGAATTCCGATTCGCTTCTAGCTACTCACATTGCCCTTCCCCCTCCTAGATTTCTGGTACTCTGGTCGTAGCGAAGTTGAGGATTTCCCCGGAGCGCTATCCGTTACACCACCTGAGCCAGGCTGTGTTGCACCTCAAGCCCCAACCGAAGACGAGGTCCGTACCCCGGACGGCAAGAGTACTGACGAAGATGGACCTTGGGAGGAGGATACACCCTCCGACGCTTGATACTACCTCTCAGTTGTGAACCGCATAGTATATATTTCCGTGTCCCTCGTTAATTCCCGTTTTCATTCGCGTCGCCTTTTCCCTCCGTATTCTCCTGTGTAACGGCTTGAATTAATCCACTGTGCTTGCTATCCGAGTTGAATCCTGACCCGTTGCAAAGAGCACTCGAAGTTGCCGACGGCATGAAAGCGGAGGTCGTACTTCGTTTTCCTCTATTATGAAAGCCACTCGGCGATCAATACAAAATATCCAAGACATTTCCTGTTAAACAAACACACGCGAAGTACGATCATATTCCGCCACTACTTGCATTGCTCATCAATAAACCATTTCCAAGCATTGTTGATTGCAATGGAGAAGAAGCACGGTTTTGAGTACACCGGCAGACATCCCCGTCCTATTAATACCGTCTGTTGTTCTTCTGTTTCAGCTACACGAGGTGCAGAGTACCTGAATTATTCCTTCTGGGCTATGGGAATGAGTGGCTCCAAGGAAAGCGCAAATTGAACTCTATATATTTTCTGGGAGTCTTTCATTCAGTCATTCCGCGTCTTTTGTTGCGGGTCTTCACTCCACTATGGCCAAAGCACCCATAACTCGCAATGGCGTTTTGGACTTTGACCACATAAAGCCACCACCCAGGAAGAAGATCAGACATTACAAGTCGACTGAGCTGAAGCTGGGTAGTTCGGGGTCTTACCCTTCGGGTCCTCAGGAGAAGGCCGATCGTCCAAAATTTTCAACAGACGCAGGGAAGGCCGTTCGTGATCAAGACGGCAAGGGTGACGAGGAAGGCCGAAATCAGAAAACGTCTCGCAACCAGGTGTGTTGATTCTGCAGTTCTACGGGTATCCAGTATTCGACTTCAGAAATATTAGGCAATATCCGCAAAAATGGAGCCTTTCACCCTAGAAATTCTCGCTCTTATTCAAGCGGAGATCATTGGTCTTGAGTGCGCCGGTACTCGGGCTAACAAGAGTTGTTCGAGCTGTCCTCCGCCAAATTGCGATTCACCCTCGTTTGCTAGCACACCTAACACCGCGTTACCTTCGCCAAATGTAGCGCTGTATCGGTGTTTAGACTGCTTCCATTCCGAAGAAACGTGTTCGGATTGCATCCTAATACAACACCGTCATCTCCCTTTTCATCGCATCCAAAAATGGACGGGAACCCATTTCGAAAAGACGACCCTCGCCACTCTTGGTTACATCCTTCACCTCGGGCACGAGGGTTCGCCTTGTAAAATGAACGACGAGAATCCAGTTGAATGTGTAGTTGTCCATACTAACGGAATTCATACCCTCCCCATTGGCTTCTGCAAGTGTAAACCCAAGAATCACAGCCGGCTGGTACAGCTCGTAAGCAATCGATTATTTCCATCTACCGTCGATATTCCAAGGACGATGTTTACGTTCCATGTCCTGGAAGACTTTCACCGTCACTCTCTGAGCTCTAAAAGTTCCGCATATGACTACTACGAAGCATTGAAGAGGCATAACGACGCAGCATTTCCTCGAAACGTTCCGGTCAGTAAAACCTTTCAAACTATTGAATAAACAGTGTATTCATTCCATTGTTAGGATCGTTATGCTTCTTTGTTGCTTGTAATGCGCTTTTGGCGTTTCTTGTCCCTTTGCCGTTGGGCCGGTCAGGAACACAAAATTGATGGGGTTTTGACGCACCGTAGACCGGGTTCTGTAGCGGTGTGGTGCCCCGCATGCCCCGAAATTGGCTTCAATGTTGACGAAGACACATTGAAATGCGCATGGGAAGGCAAAACGTGAGAGTTCTAACTGCGTGTGCCCCCAGAGGATTACTGACAGTCCCAGTCATATCTATACTCTCTTTATTTCAGCAGACGGAAACTTCCGGCTCCAACTCAAGCGAAAGAATCATGATCCCAAAGACAGAGCTTTAAACAACGGGAATGCTTATTTCGTTGAGACCGCCGCATATAAAGAACATTTAAAGACGTTGCAAGCTCCGACAGAAGTAAGGCTTTCCTAAACAATGCTCGAACGGCGGAAGCGAATTGATGATGCGCTGTCCAACTCAGGAATCCACGTGTGCTAAGCTCAAAGCCGTTCGCCAACAAGACCGTGTCAAGTTTAAAGATGCAATCGTTTCGGGTCTCGTCGGTTTTCAATGCACCCGCCACGGCCAGTGGATGAGTCAAGGAATGGTCGATCTCGAAAAAGGAGAAACGTACGTCTGTCGTCCGTATGTTTATTCAAGCGCCTTAGCTGAAAGACGAGCAGGTATAGCAGAACTGATTACGCGTTGGCTCATGCACTAGGAAAGGAAGCTCTGCGACAACGCTGGATCATGCTGAGTTACGACATCTGGTGTCAATATCACCGTAATCTCCCAAAGAGATTCAAGGAAAAATTCGACTATCTTTTGCCCACAATCGAAGCAATGCGGGGAGCGATTCCAAAAATGCACATCCACGGCCACAATTTCCAGTGCCAGATTGACCACTCATTTTATTACAAGAAATATTCGGGAATGACTTGCGGAGAAGGAATCGAGAGCTCCTGGTCTGAGCAGAATCACGCCGCAAACTCGACGAAGGAGGCAAACGATGGTCATCGCCACGACACCCTGGATGACTTCAATGGATACTGGAATTGGTGCAAGCTTGTGCAACTGGGTTTGTACCTTTGCCATCTGAGGCGTTAAGCGATCTATGTTAACCGTAAATTATCAGATACTTTTCTTCTTCACCAGGCAAAGCGATTCCATCAGCGATATGAGGCGGTGAAAGAAGCCTTTACGAACTTCAGTGAGTTTCTTCCGGACGACCTACATGAAAAGATGGCAGCAGGATTCAGAGGCTGCAAAGTCCAACCCAGGAGTGTTTGAGATCAATGACACCTGTAGTACCATCTGATCAATCTTATTCTGGAATCAGTGCTAATCAATTGTTCTAGCTCCCTCCGAGCTTAAGTCGTATGCAGAGCTCGTTGAAGGGGAAGCAGACGCCGATTACGGGCTAACTGGGTTTATACTCGAGGGGCTTGAACTTGAGGATCGCCTGTAAGTTTAGATATTGGCCCAGTCCTATTGAAGTTGAATAATCACTGTTCACTCAGCGCTGAGCTCAAACTCACAAACGGTATCGCTTATGGTCCTGGCAGTCACAACGACGAAGAAGACGAACCTGACTTGATCGATCTCCTGCAAAATTGGAGGTCACAACAGTCAGAGCTTTTCCCTCTTCTTCGCCCCGCTCCCCCCAATATCCGAGGACGACTTGTGTGAAGTTGCCCTCCATTTGCCTTCTTCGTATCCAACAGACAAGCACACAGAACTTGGCCTTACTGAGGCTGCCAAAGTGGAGGTTGAGCTCCGTAAGGGCCGGGCGTTCGACA